>JACEFZ010003678.1:27500-132847 GCA_014155875.1 Cepaea nemoralis | reverse complement strand
AGAGGGTGCTTTGCCCCCCCGTTTGCTACTTGCTTCCCTCCTTCTTCTTCTCTGAACTATCCTCTGATTTTTGCACATAAGGTTCCCACTTTTTGGTTCCTGAGTTTTTGGCTTTCTTCTTGTCATGTTTCTCCTGACTTTTGGTGTAGGTAGAAAGGTTTTCCCCCTGCCTCCCCATGTACCTCGACGAACCGTTCTGCTAATTTAGTCACTGAGGTCAATACGTTCCGCTCCTTGTTCTCCCAGGAACGTCCTGAGAGGTTTAGACATTTGCTTCTTCAACTGGTCGACCACCATGAGCTCTTCCAGACTCTCATAGTCATGTGCGAACCCAGCCAAATCCATCCACTTATAGAGATAAGAATTTAGACGCAAACTGTAGGCGGCAAACAACTCCCCCGGTTCTCGTTTCGCTGCTCGAAATTTTTTCCGGTAGGTATGTGACGTAACCTCGAATCGTTTCAGCAGAGCCGTCTTTAACTCGTCATAATTGTTCTCATGTCCTGGTGGCAGGCGAGAATAAACCTCGTAGCCGGCCCCGCGTAAACCCTGGGATAGCTTGAGATTCCATTTGTTACGCTCCAGACCCATAGCAACATCAGCATATTCCATCCATCATGTACCATGCCGAAAAGCGTGGGCGGTCATGTTCTGCCATCTCACTCGATCACCAGAGTCGTGGATCAGCTCTGTGTTCCTTCTCGACCATGCGACGTGGCCAAGCCATCCAGGTATTTATTTCTCGGTCTTCCCCTTGGTCGCTTCCCTTCGATATTGGCAGTCGTCACCAAGTTCTCCACTTCATTTCTTCTCATAACATGCCCAAAAATTTTTGAATGTCTACGTCTAATGTCTCTAATCAGTTTACGATCTTCATTTGTTTCTTGAAGGACTTGTTCATTCGTTTTTTGTCTGTCCAAGGTATTCTTTGCATTTTTCTCAGAAACCACATTTCCATAGCCATCAGTTGTTTTTCAGCTTGACTGCATTTTGTCCACGCTTCACATCCATACAAAAGTATAGTAAAATGTAGCACTGCAACACACATTTTCTCGTTTCAATTGATATCCTTTTATTGGTCAGTATTTTTTTCATCTTGCAAAAGGCTACCTTCGCACTGGCAATTCTTGTTCTAATCTCTTTAAGGCATTGTCGCGAAAATTCTTGGAGTTGTCGATCGATGGAAGACTGTCGCGCCATTCGTCTACAGGCAGTCTTCATTCTTTGATAAGTTGTCGATCGATGAAAGACTGTCGCGCCATTCGTTTACAGGCGGCCGACATTCTTTGATGTTGGAGACAAACTGTCCTGATGGAGTCGGCAAGACCTTTTGTTGTGGGGAAAAGATTCTCCAGATTATAGGCCGGCAAGACTTTTGAAGTACCGGGACAATTCTCCAGATGAAAGCGGGACAGATGGCCTAGTGTCTAGTCAGATTCGTGACGTCATTCATACACAGTATTAAAACAGTCTGGATAAACAACTTTGGGAGAGTCGACCAAATGTTGTGAAGCAACAAGGACATGTGTGATATTCCTAGATTGATTATGGAGAGAGACTACAGTGTCTTATGTTGATTTACATCGGCGGACATTTGTCCACTGTGTGATTTAGTAGTCTCAATTTCAAACAGGAATAAATCTATGGTATTTAATTAAATAGACCCAAATTAGATGATTCTTAGGAGACTAGAGTGGTAATGTGCGTTATGAGAACGTATTATAAGAGCGTCGGCAACAGTAGGCTATCGCGTTGCTTAAACTAGCTAGTGTGAGATATCAATTAACTCAGTGAGTCAAGAACAATGTAGTGGGATGATATTTAGGGAGATTGAGGATGGTTGCGGGGGGGGGGGGTAAAGGCAATGTCAAATGGTGGGATCTTCCAGTAGGGTATCTACTGGGTTTCTGCACTTTTCGTTTAGTCTTTCCTTGTCTTACCATGACTCAGACCGATGTGATGAGCTCCTCTGCCTTATGACAGAGTTTAGTTCTCTGTTATATATCTGAGTGCGGCCGTCGGCCTACACTCACCTAATAAAGGTCGGAATCGGATTGCTCTCACCAGGTGTGTTCTATCTCCAACAGGTTCCACTATGTTTTCCAGAAAGCTAGCAAAAAAGTCATAGAAGATGATTATGGCTCGATCATTGAAGGAAGTTTTTACTCAGCGGGCTTTTGCACTGGGCCCATAATGCAGAGGGTCTGCAGGAACCTGACCTCGGCTGAGCGGGAACCGATGATCATAGTGATTCCTCAGTGGTAGTTCTCATCATAGTAGAGTGAAGATAATTACAATACCACCAGTAACAGGAACAATAGTAGTTATATAGAGAACTTGAAAATTAACATTGTGTTTTCCAATTGGTGAATTCCGGTGAGAAATTAACTACTAACATTTAGTTTCAAATTGACAGTGAACATTATTTTACTGTACAAGTGTTATCAGAGCACAGAACTACACAGACATATTAGTTTCGCTGTGTGTGTCAGATTCATGGTCAGTATTGGACTATATCCACTATTGGTGACCAGGCATCCGGACTATCCAAGAGCCACTGGAGGAAGTCGACATCTGGCCGGAGAGACGCATCATTTGGTGAGGTCCTTCTTTACTTGATCTATGGTGCTGTTGTGTGGCCAGTACTGTGATGAAGCAGACTTTGATCCTGAGCTGTTCGCTCTGATTCTGCATATACACTAGATTATACGACAGACATTCTACACATACACTTTGCACATACCTGACACTTTTCTTTATTAAATTAATTGGTCATTTTTTTAGAAGCTAGAGTTGTGTAGTCTGTTTTGGAAAAGAATGAGAGGGGGCATGGTCCAGTGGTAAGAGAGAAAGAGAGAGAGAGAGAGAGAGAGAGAGAGAGAGAGAGAGAGAGAGAGAGAGAGAGAGAGAGAGAGAGAGAGAGAGAGAGATCCAAGGACTTCCGGGGTGTTGTGGACAGAAATCCAGAAGAACCTCAAGATAATGATTTGGGGTTAAAAGAATGTGTGTGTTGATTCCCCTCACCCCAGGGACGACACTTATTACGACAGGCATCTCCCATCAGATGTTATGACTGTGCCGAGATAACTGTATCGATTCACTTGCTTAAGAATATGCCCATTTACTCGTATATCACATTGTGGTATTTCCTTCTTCCCAGTGACGACCATAATCTGTGTCTTCTTAATATTCAGTTCTAGCCATAGTTGTTCACTGTGTGCAACAACTGCATCTACTAAATATTGCAGGTCCTGTTCTTTGTCTGCAATCAAGACTGTATCAACTGCATATCTAATGTTATTGATGTGTCGTCACCCAATGTTGATTCCTTCCATATCTTCTATATTTCTGAAAATATTTTCACTGTACAGGGAAAAAAGATCTGGAGACACTACACATCCCTGTCTCATACCTCTTTTAATAGGCTGATATTGACCTACATTGTTATCAATTCTGATGGCAGCTTGTTGTTTCCAATATATGTTTTTTTACAAGTCTAAGGTCTTTTCCATCAATTTGTAGATCTTCAAGCATCCTTATCATGTCTACATGTCTCACTTTATCGAAAGCCTTTGTGTAGTCAATAAAGCAAAGATATAGATCTTTGTTTACTTCTATAGAACGTTCAATTACTGTTCTCAGTATATACACAGCATTTACTGTGCCCTTGCCTTCTACAAACCCACATTGTTCATCTCCTATTTCGGGTTGTATTTTCTTCCTGACTCTTTGCATGATAATTCTCAGCAGAATCTTCGTGATGTGGCTCATTATACTAATTGTTCGATGTTGATCGCATTCCAAGTCTCCTGATTTCTTGGGGATTGCAATAAATATAGAATTACATAATTCAGGAGGTATATCTCCAGTATCATATATTGCGTTCAGCAGTGTGGTGACTTGGTCTATTCCAGTGTTTCCCAACCTTATTTGTGCTATGCCCCACCTAAGCCTTTCTAAAATTCTTATGCCCCCCCCCACCCCCGCACTAGGTTTTAGGAAGAAATCACTAGGAAATTATTAAGCAAACACAGTAAGTAAATTTTCAAAACATATAATGGAGAACTGAAATTCAAGAAAAAAATAATTTTAATGAAAGATTTTTCAATATAATTTTAATTATTAGTAATTATTAGTAATTATTTACTATTTAAATTTAGTGAGATCCTTGCTCTTGATGCTTTCTGCACATATATTTTATGTCGGGTTCCAATTTAGTTAATTTCAGTCTCAAGTCTCCCCGTTTTGTTATATCCAGCCGATTTCTTTTTTTTTTTTTTTTAAGCAGCAAATCATTTATGGCACAAAATCCGCATTCAGCTAGATATGAAGATGGAAACTGTAACAATAGTTCTCTTGCACATTTGGTTGCATTTGTATAGTTGATTTCGATTTCCTCACAGAGCCATGCCATCGCTCCTTTTATATTAAATAATGTTTAGTTTTTCTTGATACTGCATATTTGAAATATCAGACAAATCCACTAACATTGGCTGCATCATCCAAGTTGGGAAATCAATTTGTTTCAAATCAGAAAATCTTTCTTTTCAATTAGCCGATAAAATTTCCAGGTGATCGTCAATAACATATATAGCGGTATCAGTCACTTCACATTTTTGGAGCCAATTAAACTTTTCAGAATTTTTATTGTAAATATATGTCTGACATAATTCAATTAAACGCAATGAAACCAAATATCTTCGCTTTTGCATCGACAAGAGTTTTATTTGTTCCTTGAAGCTGTTTATTTAATATATTTAGTTCTTCAAAGATATCGGCTAAATAACTCATAAATGCCTTACCATCGACCGTTAACAGATTTTTCATTTCAGGCTTGTCGCTTAAAAAATCACTAATAGTATGAAATAGTTCCATAAATCTTTTCAAGCAGTTCCCTTTCGATATCCATCTTACTTCAATGTGAAGTATAAGTCTCACATGGTCTTCATTTTGTTCTTCACAAAATAACTTGAGGAGACGTTCACATTTGGAAATGGGTTTAATAGCATTGATACACTTTATAACTAAATTTAGTACTTCATTTAGAACAGGCGAAATGTTTTTAGCTACTAGGTTTTCCCTGTGAATAACATAATGCACTAGAAGCATTTCTGGATTCTCATCTTTCATTAATGTTAAGCAACCATTTTTTCTTCCCCATCATATTAGGAGCACCATCTTCAGCACAAGATGTTATATTTTTTATTGGTATATTATTGACATAAGTCAGGTCTTAGTCAGATATGACTGAGCTACCGTACGACAGTAGACGGTACTACCTGCTTTCTGTCAGCGCCGAATGTTGGGCGGCGCTTACCAAACTCGACACCCCACATTGTGCCAACGGCTTCGGGCGGAAGAGTGCAATTGGGAGGGTACTAGCCTTATCCTGGTGCGAGGAAATGCAACCCAAAGACAAAATAAGTCATGGCAGGGCAGACCAGGCCCTAAGCCTTGGTTGGCAGCTGGTCTAGGATCGAAGCTCCGACAGGCGGACAGTTAGAGCATTGCTTTGCTGATCCGGCAGCTTCTGCAGCTTGTCCTGTTCCAGATGTATAGGTGTTAACTTTCCTCTGGGGTGTACTAGGCAGGCCGAGAGAGGGATCATGCTGCATGGGCAACACATGGTTTCTTTATTTTAGCCCAGGCTTTGTGCTATGGAGAGGCAATAACTCCATCCCTGGTCTTAACCGGTCTCGGAATCAAAGCGAGAGGCAACTGTTACGGGTTATAAGTCCTTGTCAGTTGGCGTAGACATGGGGCGCCACGCGTTGCCTCTGACGGTGGGAGACACCTACAGGTGTCACTGATCAGCTACCGCCCGCCTCAAGCTGGGCATCCCCCGGTCAATTGGGTGCTGATCCGCCACAGCCTGCCTGCTTCAATGGGTGCTTGGGGCTAGGACAAAATCTGAATCGCAGGCTGTAAAACCAATGCACCAGGTACTAATAAAAAGAATAATAAAAACCTCAAGCTACGGCTTGCAACCTGGAACGTGAGAACCATGTGTCCAGGATTTTCCATTGACTTGACAAATATTGACGATGTGAGAAAAACGACTGTGATTGATGCTGAACTCAATCGTCTTAACATTGATATTGCCGGCCTGCAGGAGACTCGCCTCGCTGAGGAAGGGTCACTCAGGGAAAACAATTACACCTTTTTTTGGAAGGGAAGAGGGCAGGCAGAAAAAAGGCAACACGGTGTGGGCTTTGCAGTGAAGAATTCGCTACTGGGAATGATTGATATCCCAGCTGGAGGTAATGAAAGATTATTATCACTGCGCTTGGCAACCTCTTGTGGATTTGCCACAATTCTCACTGCATATGCACCGACACTCACTTCCTCTGATGATGTGAAAGATACGTTCTATGAGCAGCTAGACTCGGCGATCAAGGCAGTTCCAAAATCCGACTACATTTATATGCTCGGTGATTTCAATGCTCGTGAGGGCAAGGACTCGAGTTCATGGCCAGTGTGCCTTGGAAAATACAACATCGGTCGCATGAATGATAATGGGCAAAGGCTGCTGGAGCATTGCACTAGAAATGACCTATGTATTACAAACTCCTTTTTTAAAACAAAAGAGATGCATAAGGTCACATGGAAACATCCAATATCCGGCCATTGGCATCAGCTGGACTTCATTATCACACGGAGACAACATCTGAACCATACATCATTAACTCGAAGTTACCACAGTGCTGACTGTGATACAGATCATTCTTTGGTTGTTGCAAGGGTTAGACTGAGACCAAAGAGAATCTACACAGCTAAACACAAGTCTAGCCCCAGGATTAATATTATTAACACTCACGATCCTGGAAAGTGCTTTGAATTTCAACAGCAACTTGAGGACGCTTTCAATGATACATCAGAAAATTGTATAGTAAATGATAAATGGAGTAAACTTAAGGAAACTATTTATAAAACAGCGGTAAGGGTTTACCGCACTGTGGATCATAAGAGGCAGGACTGGTTTGCGGCAAACAGCCAGATACTGCAGCCATTGATTGATAAAAAGAAGATAGCTCTCTTAAGAAACAAGGAGAGACCAACGCGTAACACTCTGAGTGAGCTGAAGCAAGCGAGGAAGGATGTACAAAAGGCTGCCAGGCAGTGTGCGAATGACTATTGGGTCAAGTTATGTGAGTCCATTCAAATCGCAAGTGATAAGGGAAACATCAGAAGCATGTATGAAGGGATAAAGAAAGCCTGTGGTCCAATGATCAAAAGAAGTGCACCGCTGAAAACCTTGACTGGAGAAATCATCACTGATAAGAAACAGCAGATGGATAGATGGGTCGAGCACTATTTAGAGCTTTACTCAAGTGAGACCAAGCTGGCGGATGATGCCCTCAACGCCATAGAGGCCCTGCCAACTCTTGACCACCTGGACACACTTCCCACTATAACAGAAGTTAAGTGTGCTATAAATGAGCTTGCATCTGGCAAGGCTCCAGGTAAGGATGGGATTCCAATAGAGGTGATCAGGAGTGGGCAAGATACCCTCGCTCTACAGTTCCACCAGCTAATAGAGCTATGCTGGCGAGAAGGACAAGTCCCACAGGATTTCAAAGATTCAAACATCATAACACTGTACAAGAACAAGGGAGATCGGAGCGACTGCAACAACTATAGGGGTATCTCACTTCTGTGTATTGTTGGGAAAGTATTTGCCAGAATTGTCCTGCGCAGACTTCAAGTCCTGGGAGATCAAGTCTACCCCGAATCACAGTGCGGCTTCCGTCAGAACCGGTCAACTATTGATATGATATTCTCATTGCGACAGATGCAAGAAAAATGCCGGGAACAAAATCAGCCACTGTTTATTGCCTTCATCGACCTCACAAAGGCATTCGATTTGGTCAGTCGTGAGGGTCTGTTCAAAGCACTAAAGAAGATTGGCTGTCCACCAACTCTTCTGTCCATTGTGGAATCGTTCCACACAGGCATGAAGGGTAAATCAAGTTTGATGGCTCAACTTCAGAAGAGTTTGAAATCAAGAGTGGAGTTAAGCAAGGTTGTGTACTATCCCCCACCCTCTTTGGGATATACTATTCACTTCTACTGAAATATGCCTTTCGTGATCAGGATGACGGTATATACATTCACTCACGCTCAGATGGTGGCCTCTATAATGCTCAGAGATTGAAGGCCAAGACCAAAATTAGCAGGGTACTAATCAGAGAGTTGCTTTTTGCGGATGATGCTGCGATTACGACCCACTCTGAGGAAGAATTACAACATCTACTATCTGCATTCTCCAATGCTTGTTCTGAATTTGGTTTAACAATTAACAAAAAGAAGACACAGATTATGTCACAAGGTGCACATGGTGTACCATCAATCTTTATTGACGATGCCGAACTGGAGATAGTAGACCATTTTACATATCTTGGATCAGAGGTAAATAGCAAATTATCCCTCGATCAGGAAATCAACATCAGGATTGGCAAGGCAGCAACAACAATGAACATGTTAGCAAAAAGAGTCTGGGAGAACAGGAAGCTTACTGCCAAAACAAAAGTCCTCGTCTACCAAGCCTGTGTCCTTAGTACTCTTCTTTATGGCAGTGAAACCTGGACAACGTACTCACGCCAAGAGAAACGTTTAAACAGCTTTCATATGCGGTGTCTGCGAAGAATACTTGGTATTAAGTGGCAAGACAAAATCACAAATACTGAAGTATTGGAAAGATCAGGTTGTGTGACGGTGTATTCCATGCTCAGTCTTCGTAGACTTAGATGGATAGGACACGTTAGGAGGATGGATGATGGTAGAATACCAAAGGACATCTTTTTTGGTGAATTACAGACGGGTAGGAGATCTCAGGGTCGGCCTCTACTACGATACAAAGATGTGTGTAAGCGGGACATGATTGATACAGGCATTGATAATGCACAATGGGAGCACGTCGCCGCTGAACGTGTTGCATGGAGGGCAACTATCAGAAATGGAATAAAGACAAAGGAGAAAATGATTGCAGATAAAGCACACACAGAGCGTGAGAGACGTAAGATGGTGCAAAATGGTGGAAATGACCATGTTTTCACATGCACCTACTGTGGGCAAACATTTGCAGCAAGAATTGGCCTTACCAGCCACACTCGCCACCGCCATGGATCGTAGTTATTGGCATATGACAGTTATTAAATCTTTTTGAAGCACAATGTACCAAACTATCGTCTGTCAAGACGGAAAGGTGCCAATGGAATTATTGACATCTAAATAATTTTTTTAGCTTACTATAGATATCTCTGGAGGTAGTGGTACTTTATAATGATTTACAGAACAAAATGTTTTTCAGAAAAATCACCGTTATCAATATATCTTACGTAAGTTATATGTACAGCCTCACTGTCTCTCAAAGTTGATTCATCCATTTGCACCGAGAATTTTCTTGTTTTCAGCTTTTCAACATGTTGTATTTCAATATCCTCACTCATTTCGTTTATTCGTCCGCTAACAGTATTGTTACTTAGTGGCATAGCTTTGACGTCTTTATCATCTTTTTCCAGAACCGTTTTAAGAAATGCTGATATTGATGGTTTGATTAAATTCTCCCCTATAGCATGACTTTTCCCAGATTTAGCGATGAGTAATGAAATTTGATAACTAGCCTCAAGATACGATTGATAGTTGCATTATGAGCAGTAAATAGAGACTTTAATGTTACTCTTTTTTCAAAATCTTTCTTTAAAGTTTGAAAGTAATTCAAATCTGAATTAATTTGAGCATTATGTTTCGCCTTCAAATTAGTTTAGTTTAGTTTAGTTTATGGATCAACATCACGGCACACGGGTGCAACCCATAAGTGCTCCGTTCTCCTCCTAACTCAAACCTGAGTCTGGAGAAACTCAGCTCAGTGCACGAACTCCGTAGCACCGCCGAGGATCCTGAAATACTTTGGGTAGATTTTTAACTCGAAATTTTGCCCGGGCAGCGCCGTTAGGCTACTCTTTTTCGATTTCCAACTGCCAAGGGATTTTTTACGTGCACAACAATACACACGGGCTTCCGATCTCACCACCCAGAGACCAGGGGAAATTACTAGAAGTCCCGGTGGATTTTTTAAATAAATCCTGGTCCTCACCGGGGCCTGAACCCGGGACCTCCAGCACTCGAGGCGGACACCATACCTCGAGACCACGCAAATGTGCCTCAGGATGACTTTTCGTCTTTTTTCTTGCTTGCACCACTTATTTCACTATGCACTGAAAGAAAGAAATATAAGATCAATTTAAAAAAAAAAAATTAATAAAAAAAAAACAAAAAACAAACATAATATGAACTGGATTAAACGTAGACTGGGGGTCCTGGCTGAAGTCAATAGGATCGCTGATTCCTCCGAAGTCGGAGAGTGTCTGCCTGTACGGCGAGGAACCACCAGTCTGCACACCAATAAGCCAGACATGGGACAACGGAGACTCACGCAAACCTCAGGTCCTGTATGACATCACACTGATGTTGGACAACAGGATGTCTTCATCCGACATACAGGACTTCGCGTTGGAGCTCAAGCCAACGAACACAAGCAAGCAAACGTAGACTAAAAATGCATATTTAAATATGTATCGCACATTTACCCCACCGAAAAATAAACATACTTTTTCACTTGACAAAGTTTTCTGAAAAATGAATCTTCTAAAACTAAAATGATTAAAAATTACCAATTAAATTTACATACCATTTATATATCACTTATATCTATACAATGTATATATATTTTTTAAAACAACGAGACTTTTACAACAATTTAACGGACGCTTATTTCAAATTAACACCAACGGTGAATGTTGAGTGTTACTGCGAAACACTGCAGAAACCAAGATCCCGGCACTAAGAATTTCGCGCCATTCAGGACAAATAACGCGGAATGCTTAGTGCCGGCCCAGTATAACCAGTAGTTCAACTCTAACGCCTAACAATGAAATCACATGGCGGACAGAATTTACTTATACTGGGCGTTTACCCAGCTCGAGTAGTGACTGAGAGTCGCCATACGGTTAACTTAAATTCTGGACGAGTACATTTTCGAATTGCCCTCCTTAACAATCGAATTTCCCCCATGTGGGGCGTGTGCCCCACGTTGGGAAACATTGGTCTATTCCATATTCTTCTAAAGCATTGATAATTTCTATTGTGATGTTATCTGTACCCGGAGTCTTGCCAGTTTTCATGTGGTTAAGAGCATTCTGAACTTCCATCTTCAAAATTGATGGTCCTTCATTATTATTCTGAACACCATACTGTTCATCTTTTGTATCATCATAAGGTCTTTCACATAATCTGACCACGCATGTAAAATCTGATCTTTTTCTATTATGATTTTGCCATCTTTGGTTTTTAGGCAACCCGTTGATGTTCTTTTGTTAGTGATGTCATTAATTCTTTTGTGCATTAATTTGGTATTCCGGGTGTCGTGTTGGTCTTCAATTTTCTTGCAATTTTCCTCAAGCCATGTTTCTTTTGCCACTTTGCATAGCCTCCTAATTTTCCTGCGAATCTCTTCACATTTTTCCTTGTTATTTTTGTTATTTCTTCTTACTTCCATGAGTTTTAAGATGTCTTCCGCCATCCATTTCTTGCGTCCTATTATATTTATTTTTGGGATGGTTGTTTCTTCAGCTTGGTTGACTGATTTCTTTAATATTTCCCATTGGTCATTGACGTCTTGAAAGAATATTTCCATATCGGACAATGCATCGAATCTGTTCTTTACCACAACGTTGAATTTATCTTTTATTTCCTCACTCTTTAGTGCCTGTAGATCAAATTTTGTGTTTCTTGGTGGTGAATATTTGACTTTCTTTAATTTTATATGTAAATTGCTTAAGATTAATCTATAGTCGCTGTAGCAGTCTGAGCTTGGTATAGTTTTTGCGACTTTTAAGGCATTTCGAAATCTTCTGTTGATGAAAATGTAATAAATCCGATTTCTGATCTTATTTTCAGGACTCCTCCTTGTCCATAATCTCCTTGGGTGCTGTTGATACCAGGTGTTTCCGATAATCAAATCATGCTCTTTTGCCCACTGTAAAAGTCTGCAACCTCTTTCATTCTGTTCCCCTAGTCCATACTTGCCTACTATGCATCCGTCCTGTTGATTTCCAACTTTGGCATTAAAATCACCCATTATGATATTTACTTCAGAATTCTTGCATTTCTTGAAGGCTTTCTCTAAATCATTATAAAATTCATCAAATCTGTCACCACTACTGTCTGCTGTTGGTGCATAAACTTGTATGACGGTGACATCAAAAGGTCTTCCACTCAACTTCACCAATAACACTCTATCTGATACAGTCCAATATCCTTTGATCGATTTTGCTCTCTCTTTATCCATTATAATTGCTACTCCTCGCTGCTGTTTCTCTCCACCAGAATAGATTATTCTATAATTCCTCATATGATATAATGCCCATTGCTGTCCATCTGGTCTTACATATACCTAACAGGTTAATATTTAATCTTCTCATTTCATTCTTAATGTTATCAAAATTTCCATCCCCAGTCATAGTTCTTACATTCCAGCATATTCATTTGCCATTAAATGTATAAAACCACACTATTAAATTAATATATGCATGTAGAGATTATGTACACATATGGGAGAAAATAAGTATTTTCAGTATTATAGGCATGCTATTTTGAATGAACCCTTTTAGGATGACAATTTTGGAAAAAGGGAGGTGGGGGTGGGGGGTGAGGGTGGGGGTGGGGTGGGGGTATTTCTTCTTTCGTTCGCTGGAAAGTAGGGAATAACATTCTGACATATGGTGAAAGGGTGCATGGGCAAAGAAAGGTTGAGAACCACTGTTCTAGAACAATGCCTGAATGGGACGCAAGGAATAATAACACGGTAACCGACGAATTAGAAGCCGCGATAGCGCAGTGGCATAAGCTCACCTACCGGCCTGGTGGGCATGGGTTCGAATTCGCACAAGGCGGGTTGTTAAGTTGACCTCGTTGACCTGTGTAACTGGCTACCTCATCCAGTAGAAAAGTTTATCTATAAAATCCAACCAGTGGTAAACAGAATCACTAAAGTGAAGCTCGTGGACAGAACTAACTACATGCAAGTGAATCATGAGACGAGGAACAGAAAATGGCGATGGATATGTCACACGTTTATAAAATTGTATCATTAAAATAATGGAATCCGCGTGATAAAAGGAACAGAGGGAGATCTAACAGCAATTGGAGAAGAGAACTGAAGACAGAGATGATAATAGACTAATTTCTCTCTCTCTCTCTCTCTCTCTCTCTCTCTCTCTCTCTCTCTCTCTCTCTCTCTCTCTCTCTCTCTCTCTCTTTCTTTTTCTCTTTCTTTCTTTCTCTCTCTCTTTTTTGTCTCTTTTCTCTCTCTCTCTCTCTCTCTCTCTCTCTCTCTCTCTCTCTCTTTCTCTCTCTATCACTCTCTTTCTATCTCTCACTCGATGTCTCGCTCGCTCTCTCTAACATACACACTTTCTATCTCACACACAGACACTTTCTCTTACGCTAACTCTCTCTCTCTCTCTCTCTCTCTCTCTCTCTCTCTCTCCTCTCTCACACACACACACACATTCTCTCTCTCACACTCTTTATCTCACACATTCTATTTCACATACTCTCCATCTCACAGACACTCTCTCATTCTCTCTATCTGTCACACACTCTCGCGCTCTCTCACACACTCTCACACATACACTCTCTCATTCTCTCTATATCAAAAACACACACACACACACACACTTGCTCTCTCACAAACACTCTCTCTCTCATACTCTCTCTCTCTCTCTCATACTCACTCATACTCATAATCTCTTACACACACTCTGTCTCACACATAAACACTCGTTTTCATACACTCTCACTCACACTATCTCACACATTCTCTCAAATACACTATCTCTCCCTTTCTCACTAAGGCAAACATGGGTACACTTTAAGAGAGACCACGATATAACAAAGATCATCTTAATCACAGAAAGACACGTGAATCTCAATTTAATTAGTGACCACATATACGGATGAAGGTGAGAAGACATATGTGATAAAAATAAACGAAGGTGAAAGCAACATGTACCTATTTTGGCAGCTGGTGAAACGATTTCTTGTTCGCCCTAGTTTCTGTTTTGTTGTTTTTGTTGTTGTTGTTGTTGTTGTTCCAGGATCAAAACTGTAATTGTATTATTTTGTCACGTTTCTGTTGAGCTTTCCTCTCCTTCTATTGTCCTCTATCTCCCATTAGAAAACAAACCCTCAAATATATAATATAATATAAGTGTTTACAAGTTTGCAGATTTTGAATCTTTATTCATTTTCCTATGAATCCATGCTGGCCATTAATTTGTATATTTGATTGGTATGAAATTCATTGCATTCTGTGCAGGCAAGGTAGAAAACAAAAAACTGCAACCAATAATTAAAATGAAAATCATTCACACTATCCTCAACGTCTAGGATGTCCACCTTGTGCTTGAAAACAAGCTTGGCAGCTGCTCCTCATGAAACGCACAAGTCTCTGAAGAAAATTCCGAGGAATCAAGTCCCATTCACGTGTAAGAGCAGCTTTGGGCTGTTGCAGATTAGCTGCAGAATCTTGCCTGTAGACTCTATGTCCAAACTCATCCCACAGATGTTCTATAGGATATAGGGGCATGTCTGGCGATAAAGCAAATAAATCGGTCTTCACAATTTTCTGCTGCTGTAGATATTGCTGCGTAATGCATGCGGTATGCGCACGTGCGTTATTCTGCTGGAGAAGCTGCAAGTTTGGATAATCTGTGAAAGCAAGAGCAACCAATGCACCCAGAACCTCATCTCGATATGTCACAGCATTAACATTTCCACTGAGGACGTGAAAAGGCAAGTGATCGTGAAAACTGAATCGTCCCCAAATGTGAATACTGCCACCTCAAATCGGTTGTGCTGACGAACACAGCAATCTAATGCAAAGCGCTCTCAACACCGTTGTTAAATACGCATACGTCCATCAGCAAAAGATAGGTTGAATCGGCTCTCGTCTGTGAATATGACAGCATTCCATTGCAGTCTAGTCCATCTGACATGTTGCTCTGCCCATTGCAGGCGCCCTTCACGATGTCTTTAAATCAAGTTTGGCTCACCATAAGGTCGTCTTGCAGTAATGCCTGTATCTCTTAGTAGTCGAATGACTATCTTTCGTAGACTTGCCCACGTCTGCTCACTATTGCTACTGCTGTTTGACTTGCCGGGAGAAAACGATTCCTTAGGTGACTCAGCTTGATATGATGATCTTGCGCAGGGGTAGTAACTCGTTGTTGGCCACTCTGAAGTCTATCCCGGGCACTGCCAGTGGTTCTGTAACGTTCATTGAGACGTACTATAGAGCTGTGGTGGCAATTCATCCCTGTCGCAATGACCCGGGAGCTCATTCCGGTCTCCAACATAGCAATGGCTTGTTGGCAGTTTTCAGATCTTCGTGGTATTTCAAGCACATATACTGGGTGTCTTGTCTCAACGGCCTTTTTATACCGAGTATACTGCCACAACGCGTACAAATTTTCAGGGTCATCTCATCATCTCATCTTATCTTGTTCTTCTTGTACCTTGCGGTGCTTCTTAGTTTTTCTACGAGCAGTATTTCAGGTTCATACCTGTTGGAAATAGTGTTGCACGTGTATCTTTCATTGTTTTCATGTAGTCTGTGCACAAACTCGTGGGCTGAATCATGTACTTTCAATTCTAGCAGCCATACGTTCTCTAGCTGATGACAAACACGGGGAAAATCCAATCCCACACATTTTTCCAGTTTCCTCGGCATCAGTATGTATAATAGTGGTACGTTTCAATACGCTTCAGTATAGTGAAGTTATATATATTGTACGTTTTTAATATGCTTCAGTATATATATATATATATATATATATATATATATATATATATATATATATATATATATATATATATATATATATATTATATACTGAAGCATATTAAAAACGTACAATATATATAACTTCACTCCCGTTCTCCCAAAGTGTTGACGTTTGAACCCTTTCAGACATAATTGTGTCTTTCACTAAGTAGGTATCGAAAACAGGGGGTAACTCCTGCTGAGCTGGTATTAGAATCTCAAAGGAACACAAAATATAAATAGGAAGCTCGAGGGAATGAAAAACATAATCACACAAATACAAGCGAACGTTTCTATCAAAAGTCTTTATCAACGAAAAAGACATAGTTAGCTGAAAAACTGAAATACTACGACAATCTCACAAATATAATACAACGATTCGATTACTTTTCTGGGATTGTCACAGTACTTTAGCTTTATAGCTAAATGTACTTGTTCGTTGATAAAGGCTTTTATTTAAACTTTCGCATGTATAAGTGTGTTTTTCCCTTTCGTCGAGTTTCACAAAATGTGTTACAAATAATTAGATGGTTTTCGTAACAAAACAGTTCCAGCCGGTCACCTCTGTCATTTATGGTTCCTACACCATGTTGCCATACCATCTGCTTATATTTAATTTGTCCAACCTTTGCATTCATATCTTTCAAGACAATTAGGACCTCTGATGATTTTACAACTTTCAGTGTTTGTTGTAGGACTTCATATCATTTTCTAACTGTTCATCGCTATTACCAGTTGTTGGAGGATTTGCCTGTAGAATTACTATGTCAAGAGGTCTTGCCTTAATTTTGTCTCGATGGTACTATGGAAGCTGGTAGTGCATTTGTGCGCTGGATGTGACCATATGTTGTATAACAACTATCCTTCTTGCCTCCATAGTCACGATAACAGAGAATTTGTGTATAAAAATGCCCCCTCTCCTTTCTAACTGACATATATGTATAACTGTGTAGTTGCTCTGTTTACGCAATTTACTTCCATTCATTTACTCTGTCCTAGATTTATGTTTCTTTGATGTTAGGCTACTCACTTTTCCCAAATCCACATACATGCTCAATACCTTCACATTCAGTGATATCAACAGCAGAAGAGCAATTTCAGAAACTCGAAAATAATGACACTCACTATGAACTCTTCCAAGTTTCACTCTTTCTATCATCTGTTATTTTTCTCTCGGTCCCTTTACATTCTGTATAATTCATACCCACTCATCGCCACCTCTTCTGCCTTCACAATCTCATGCATTTTCAGTAAACCATAGTATGC
This sequence comes from Cepaea nemoralis, assembly GCA_014155875.1. Classification (NCBI taxonomy): domain Eukaryota; kingdom Metazoa; phylum Mollusca; class Gastropoda; order Stylommatophora; family Helicidae; genus Cepaea; species Cepaea nemoralis. The sequence continues at coordinate 115,695 of JACEFZ010003678.1, read as the reverse complement.
TCCTCTCCTTCTCAGATGCGAAAGCAACACCCCCCCCCCCCCCCCCCCGACTACAGCTGGCATCTTTCTCATTGTTTATCTATATATCTCACTCCAGTCTGCAGCCCCCTCCCCTTAAAAAAATCTTTGGAACCGCTGAGTTAAGTACTTCATTGCGTTAGTTTAAAAAAGTTAGTTGCATATCCTTTACAGGACGTCGCATGTTTCTCATCTCTCATCTCATCATGTTCCTCTTGTACCTTGCGGTGTCGAGGTGAAGTATAAACAGCGGGAGAGTTCCCGCTTATGGGCTTCATGTATCGATATTCCCATGGACTCTGTTATTCACCCCCGTCCATCGTTTACGTGGTCGGCCTCTTCCTCTGCTTTCATCTGGTCTGTACATCATTACTTGTTGTGGTATACTGTTAGTTGGTAACCTAGTTGCATGGCCAAACCATTTGACTTGCTGCCTTCTAATAAAATCAAGAGCTGCTATAACCCCCACTTTAGTTCCGATTTCTTCATTTCTGATCTTACCGCTTCTTAATACATTGAGTATTCTTCTCAGGAATCTCATTTCTGTTGTGAATTTTCTTTTCTCTTTTTCTGTCATTTTCCAGGTGTGGCATAGATAGCATAGAGTTGGTAGGAAGATTGCGTTGTCAATGTGCTTTCTTAGTAATTATTGATACATGTGAGTTCTTTACTATTGGTGCCATTTGTCCAATGAGTTGGTTTACCTTATTGCATCTATTTTCGATCTCGTCTTCTGATGTGCAATTTGATGATATTATACTTCCTAGGTACTTAAAATTCTTTACTTGTTTCAGGGGGTGTTCGCTTAGGTGAACTGTTGTTGTTTTTTCTTCTTTAGTTATAGTCATTACCTCTGTTTTACTTGTGCTAATTTTCATGTTATGTTCCCTACACTTTTCGTTTAGACTATTCATGCGGTCTTGTAATTCAGCTTCTGATTTTACTATTAGTGATTGGTCATCCGCAAACAGGAGTTCTCTAATGATGTAATTTGCAGATGGTTCTTCTTCTGTGTTATCATCATGCGGTGTTCTTGCGGTCTCTGTTTGGCTGGTTTCTTTACATATGTTGTCTACATATGTTATGAACAAGAGAGGGGACAGGACACAACCTTGTTGTACTCCGGATCTTATGATGCAGGGTTGCGAGTGTCCTTCATTGTTCTCACTATGCATTCACTGTTGTTGTATACGCTTCTACATAGGTTTGTCAGATGTGTACTCACTCCATATTGTTTAAGGATTTCCCACATCTTGTTTCTGTCTACACTATCAAATGCCCGTTTATTAAATTCGATTGATTTTTCTATAAGTTGTCTATGAGCAAAATGGCATGTGTGCATACTTTGTTTTTCCTAAATCCAAGTTGTGTTTCGCTTAGCTGGGGTTCTATAGTAGTTCGTAATCTTTTCTGAAGAATTTTGCTAAATATTATCCCAGAATGACTCAAAAGGGAAATGCCTCTGTATTGTGTGCACTCTCATTTGCTGCCTTTGTTTTTCCGATTTGGGATAATTATGGCGTTTCCCCAGTCTCGTGGTGTTTGTTGTTCTACCCAAACATGGCTGAATAGTCTATGTAGCCATCCTGTTCCCACTTCTCTTGCTGCTTTAATTAGTTCATTTGGTATTTCATCTTGTCCAGGTGATTTGTTCAATGGGGCTAATCTGACGGCTTCTATAATTTCTTCTTTCATTGTTTCTGGTTCTAGTGCTTAGGTGGCATCTGTGTAGGTTTCCTGAATTCCTGGTGACATCGGATGGAATGTTGAGAAGTTGTTCGAAGTACTGCTTCCATCTTATTAGGATTTGTTTTTGTTCACTTATTGGTTCTCCATTTTGCCTGTTAATTATTTCAGTTGGGTCAAAGGGCTCTCCTCTGGTTCTCATTGCACTTATCTTTTTGTAGAAGTTTCTAGTTGCCTCCTTGTAGTTTTTATTTAGAGTTTCTCCATATTTCCCCAAGTCTTGTTGTTTATCTTTCTTTACTATTCTAATCACATGTCTTCTCGCTTTTCTATATTCGATGTAATCACTTTCCTGTTTGCTCTTCGACCACTTTTTATATTTTTCCTTTTTGTCTTTTACATCTTTCTTTATCTCTGCTTTCCACCAACTTCATATTTTTTTTATCCGTGTTTTGTGTTTTTGTCGTGGTTCCACATGTTATTTTTGCAGTATTTAGAATGCTTGAACATCTCCCATTCTTCTTCCACTATTTTTATTTCTACAGGTAATTTTACAAAGATTTCAGTTAGTTTTCTCATAAGATGTCCTCACTGCCTTGTCTTTGAGGTTTTTTAAGTTTACTGATTCGTATGCCATGAATTTTCCTGGTATTTGCTTTCTTCTTCTATTGGTTCTTATTGTGGCAGCAATTGCTTTGTCGTCTGTTTTTATACTTAAGTTGGGCACCACCCTTGCATCTAATATATTTCTCTTTATTTTATTTCTTGTCAATGCAAAATCATTGTGGCTTTTGGTATCTATAGTGCATTTACATTTGGTTGCCTCCGTATAAAAACCCATATCTCAGTAACCAATTGACTGAAAATGATGAGATTTAGCATATAACCATATCATTATATCCACCCAACAAAAAGAATTTTTGTTCTGGAGATTGTACAGCAGATTTCAATGTTTGTTTATATGCGGTATATAATTTACGGGTCAGGGATTAAGTCCACAATTTTAAATGTATTACACCTTATCAGCCATAAAATCAGCGTTAAATGTTGAATATTCTCAGTGGTTCACGGGATTGGCCTTATAGCAAGAACCCCGCGCTGTTTAAACAGGGAGTGTTCAGAGGTGTCGTCAATGTGGGTTCTTTCATGAAACCTGATTATTATTATTATTATTATTATTATTATTATTATTATTATTATTATTATTATTTAATATTACCGCTTATCGCTAACATTGGAATGTGTGAATATTGTTCAATGGGACTGAATGTGAAATTTTGTACACTTCAAAGCATCGCTATGAAGTTGTACACATAATTTTGTCAAGAAGCTGATCGCAAGAAACTGTTTCATACTATTATAAAATAAAAATTTAATTGCATGTCCTTCACAGGACGTAGCAGTCAATCCCCAGCATTTTTGCTGTTCGTGAATCCTGGGCAAATTTTACGTTCAGTAGTTTGCCATTTCTTTCGGAACGACCGGCACCTATATCTTTTTCGGAAAACCAGCACCTCTGTGTTTCGAACCCGGGTATAAGGGCTCACAAACCGCGTTCGCAAGACCTTAGCTACGGCGACCGGCCGTACTATTTTACTATTCTATTATAATATTGCACTATTATACTATTACTATTTGTACTATTACAAATTCCGAAAAAGAACAGTGAATGCATTGGGTTTGAGCAAACAGTCATTTCGTCGATGGGTGCAAGAATTTGGAATTAAACCACCACGCAATAACCAAACGGTAGGTAGAAAAGCTATTGTAGATAGCTTTCACAAAGATGTCATCAGGCGAGCTATTATACAAATGCGGGATGCCAAAGAAACAGTGACTGTAAGAAAACTTAGGGTTTGGTTGAGAAAGAACAATAACATAGAGCTATCCAAAACAACTTTGTGGAAAATTATAAGGACATTAGGCTTCACTTTTAGAATGTACAAGGGAGGTAGAAATATCCTTTGCGAGCAACCGCATTTAGGAGCCATGAGAAGCAGATACCTACGTGAAATAAGGGAAATGCGCAAAGAAAATTATGGTATAGTGTATTTGGATGAAACATGGATCAATGCGCACCACACAAGTGATAAGGAATGGCAATCAGTGGATGGAAAGATAAAGCGATATGTGCCCAGTAGTATAGGATAGCATTTGGTCATGGCCCATGCTGGTAATACGCATAATGGCTTACTACAGAATGCTGGACTCGTGTTCGTATCAAAGCATACAGACAATAGGGATTATCATAATAAGATGAATGGTAAAATATTTAGAGATTGGCTCGAGCATACAGAGCTTCCATCCCTAGATAGACCGTCGTGTCCAATTATGGACAATGCATGATATCAATGTTGTTGCCCAAGAAGACAAAATACCTACAGCATCGAGCAAAAGGGAGCAATAAAGATATGGCTCCGAATGGAAAACATACCATATCTAGAAACGTATTTCTAGCTAGAATTGTTGTCTCTTGTAAAACAGACGCCCAAAAGCAAGAAATATCAAATCGACAAGTTGACAGAAGAGCATCGTCATGGGTGCTTGAGACTTCCGCCGTACCATTCTCATTTTAACCCTATAGATCTTGTGTGGGCTAAAATTAAAGGACAGGTGGCAGCTGACAATACTATATTCAAATTGTCTGACGTCAAGATACTAACCCAGTTCGCGCTATTAAATATTGATAAAAGTTAGTGGAAAAAATGTTAGGACCATGTGTTGAAAGAGGAAGAGGAATATTGTAGAAAGGATGGATTGAATTTTATGCAACCGAGAGCAGTCATCAACCTACTGGAATCGTGTGACACAGATTAAGGTCTGGGCAGATCGCAGACATTAATCCACATTGTTGGGTGGATATTTTTGCTCCAACTATTCAGAAGAAGAATTGCAGGTCCTTAACATGACAGCATCGGCACAAACAATACAATTTGTCAATAGCAACAGTTTGTATTCCACAGTGATGAATTTTCAATTCAGTAAGCCCTCAACGGTGACAAACAACTGGCATTTAAAAAAAGAAGCTCTAGACGCATTGAATACCAACTGAAGAGTAATATTGTGGTGGAAACTGACATATTGTGGCATAACAAGAAACGTGAGAAGAAACACGTTGTCAAATGAGGGGACACCACACGAAGATACGAATAATTCTATAAACTTCAATGAAATGAGGACCAAAATCTTGACCGTTAAGAAGGAAGCCCACTACAGAGACATTTTCGTGGTGCAAAACAGGTAATCATGTTCCGTCTCAGCAGAGTAGGCCTTGCATCCACGCCCATACGAATCCGGATACGCCTTGTGTGGTCATCTGAATTGGCGGGGCATTCATTACTGTAAAACAAGTTTGTTAGCGAGAAATCACTAGTTTTTCACCATAACATCAAAGAAATGTCGCCGCTTTCCATGATTTAAGTTGCTTTTGGACCTATCAAAGACATATTTCTTGGGTGGGGGTAAATATAAGACGGCAGGAAAAATTTCGTAACGATGCAAGAGACAGTTTTCAAAATAATTGATCTTGAATGACGGCATTCATTTCTGGACAGACTATAGATCGATCCATTTATACTAAGTGTATATTTGTGAGTCTTTGTGTTTATAGAATGTGTTTGTTATATAGAGTTCGTGTTGGCTGAATAGCTCTATCAGCCTACTTCCGTTATCATTTCTTTCATTATGTTGGGCTCTAAACGCTCCAAGATGTTTTCCTATGCCCGCTCTGTGATGTCCTATTCTTGCAATTGAAGTCTCCCATAACTATGATGTTGTCTTGCTTCTCTATTTTATTTAGCACGTCATAGATGTCTTCGTAGATCTCCCCGCATTCTTGCTCATGTTTTGTTTGTATTACATATTTGTACATATGTTGTAATTGTTTGTTCTTTTATTCTCATTGTTATTATTCTTTCTGATATATACATTTTATTTTTAGTATTCCTCTTGCTAGCCGTGGTTCAATGGCTATTCCCACACCGTGTCTTGGCATTTCTTGCTGTTCCACTCCAGAGTGGACAAACGTGTAACTGTGGCGGATCTCCTTGCATCCTTCCCCCTTTATTCTGGTGTCCGCTATTCCCATCTTTCCAATTTTCCTCTCTTCCATTGTTTCTATTAATATGTTTGAATAATATTATTATATTTCTATTAATTATTTAGTGTCATTTTTGCTTTTGTTTCGTGGCTTAGTGATTTGATTTTTGTTCACAAATACTGATGAAAACTCATCTCCGCAACGTCCGCTATGTGTGTGTGTGTGTGTGTGTGTGTGTGTGTGTGTGTGTGTGCGTGTGCGTGTGTGTGTGTTTACATTTGCACAACTTTACTTCAGTTAAACTAATTTCATTTACATGTCTACTTCTAATGTACTTGCCTTGCGTTGGCTTCCATGCAAAAGTATGGGTGTCAGTCGTTCAGAAAGCAATGGCATACTAATGAACGTAAACATGCCAAAAAATCACAACCAGCCATAAAAATGCTCTTGTTGACTGCGACGTCCTGTAAAAGACTTGCAACTAACTCTTTTAAACTAACGCATTGCTTGTTTATTGCTATTGATATCTCTTTTGCCATGTATTCATTTTCTCCGCTTCGGTACGTCCTCTAAGTCGTCACTCCTCCATATACCTTTTTCTTATTTACCATCAACATTTACCTTTAACTGTAAATGTGATTGTAGTCTTGTAAGGCTGATCCTCTACATCTTGTGTTTTCCCAGTTGTTCACACTAGAGTAAAATAGATGCAAAGCTGCGTTTTTGCAGATTACCAAATTTGCGTGAACGCGGAAAACAAAAACGCAAACAAGATAGCTTATAGAGATAATTCCATGTAGTACACAATTAAAAAATAACACACATTTTATAGAATGTCCAGAAATCACATGTCTAATTTGCAAGAACACATGGCGAAAAAAACGAAACATCTTTTTAATGATCGGGAAAACAAACAGTAATCATAACTAAACCTTGCAGTGAAAAAAAAAAAAATCAAGAATAAAATGAAACACTGACGGTGAAAAGTTGAGTTGAACCAAGAACCGTCATCACAGCACCCGGGACATTCCCATACGTGCTCCGTCCTCATAGGTGAACCAAGAACCGACATCACAGCACCCGGGACATTCCCATACGTGCTCCGTCCTCATAGGTGAACCAAGAACCGACATCACAGCACCCGGGACATTCCCATATGTGATCCGTCCTCATCTTCAGTTACAATAAGCACTTATATGGTGCGGAAGAAAGAGGGAATACAACAAAGTCATTTGATGATTAGACGATAGTAGATCATACCTGAGAAGCCACTAGCATTAATCATAGATAACACCTTTAATGAAAAATACGAGGGGGATTCAAATGAGAATCTTAAATATGTGCGTGTGTGCGTGCGTGTGCGTGTGTGTGTGTGTGTGAATGAATATATTCTGAAAAAGTAAAGAAGAAATGTATTATTTTTTCGATGTAGTCACCACTGTGTTCAATGAGCGCCGATAAAGTGCTTGGATTCCTGTAGACAAACATATTCTACTGATCGCATATGTAACCACTCATGCATCGCCTGCTGAAGCTCTTCATCGGACCGACAAGTTTTGAAACTTCCTACTCCTTTCATACACTTGTTGGACTGACAGGCATGCATCAACATACTGGACCTTCAACCACCGATGAATTTCTATATGTTTCACCCCTTCACTAATAAAAAATTAAAAACTGATAACAAAACGTTGTTCAACTTTGGTGTACATGAAAAGTGGGGCGACCATCTTTAAACTGTCGTTATGATGTCACTATGTTTGTCTGCGCCGTGAATTCTCTTGACATCCTTAACAACAATATTGACAGGCTACAATACAATGGCAGGGTTATTGTAATCTCAACCACGTTTAATGTTTTGATTTGAAGCCCCCTCGCAATAACTGTATTGATGATGTTAAAGGATGGAATATTTCGTCCCAACCCTGGTATAATGGATCAGTCGTGAAGCCATCTTAGACAATGACGAAAACTCGGAGGGATTCCTGTGCACGTTAAAAATCCCTGGGTGGTTTTAAAATCGGAAAGAGAAGGCCAAATAGGCCACTATCAAGGTTACATTTCCAAATCTGAAAGCCAGCCGAGAAAGTAATATTTATAGCTTGTGCCATTCTGGTATATACACAATTAGATTCTTACCAGCGCTGTTGAGTTTCTGCGCTGTTCTAGGATTCTTCTTGTGTGATCTAGGTTGGGGTAGGCATGGGGAGGGAGGAGATGAAGGAGGAAGACGAATCCAAAGATAAACAGGTGGAGCGCTTAGGAGATATCTGTATGTAACTAACAGCTATTTCTTCTTTTAAAATTCAAACCAAACCAAATGCAAAAATGTTATCGTCATTATAAACATTGTCAAACAACTGTTTCTTTCAGTTTAGCTGACAATAACGCTAAATGTATACATATTTGATTACACGTCTTGTCACACAACTGTTTCATTCAGTTTAGCTGACAATAACGCTAAATATATAAATGTTAGATTGTAAGTATTGTCTAACAACTGTTTATTTCAGTGGAGCTGACAATAACGCTAAATTTACAAATATTTGATTATACACTTTGTCACACAGCTTTTTCACTCAGTGGAGCTGGCAATAACGCTAAATATACAAATATTTGATTATACGCCTTGTCACGTAGCTGTTTCTCTTTGTGGAGCTGACAATGAAGCCAAATATACAAATATTAGATTATAGGTTTTGTCTAACAACTGCTTCTTTCATTGAAGTTGACAATAACGCTAAATATATAAATGTTAGATTGTAAGTATTGTCTAACAACTGTTTATTTCAGTGGAGCTGGCAATAACGCTAAATATACAAATATTTGATTATACGCCTTGTCACGTAGCTGTTTCTCTTTGTGGAGCTGACAATGAAGCCAAATATACAAATATTAGATTATAGGTTTTGTCTAACAACTGCTTCTTTCATTGAAGTTGACAATAACGCTAAATGTACAAATATTTGATTATACATCTTGCCACCAACTGCTACTCTTAGTTGAGCGACAACGCTAAATGTTCAAATATTTGATTATACGTTGTGTCTAACAACTGCTTCTCTCACTGGAACTGACAATAACGCTAAATGTTCAAATATTTGATTACATGTATTGTCTAACAACTGTTTCTCTTTGTGGAGCTAGCGATAGCGATACATGTAAAATTGTGAAAACAAACATGTGATTATTCGTCTTGTTACACAACTGTTTCTGTAACTGAAGTTGGTAATAACGCTAAATGTAGAAACAACCATTTCATTAGAAGTCATTTCAAACAGCTGACACTAATACTAAATGTCAAAACAAACATTTGATTATATGTCTTGTCAAACAACTATTTCTCTCAGTGTTGCTGACGACAGTAACGCAAAACATAAAAACAATCATTTCAGTATTAATGTTATCAAACAACTGTTCTCTTTGTAGATCTGGCAATAAAGCTAAATGTTATAACAAACACATCATTATACGTTTTGTCAAACAACTGTTTGTTGCAGTAGAGCTGCTAGTAACAGGACATGTTAAAACACAAACATAAATATACGTTCTGTCAAACAATTGTTTGTCTTAGTGGAGCCACATGTTTATCTACAACAATGTTGTTGGAGCTGTTATCCCGGCGCCATTTGAACAATAGGCAGAAGATAATGCCCAGAATTGTGCTACAGAACACAACCATACATCCAATCAGAAGCGATAATAAATTAGGCGTCCTCAGATGACTGTGGCTAGAATCATCACCTGGGGACAGAAATAACCATGATTGTAAGCATAATCAATATACGTTTCTGAGACCTATGCTGCTATTTAAATGACATATGGCATTTGGATAATAGACCTGCCCCCCCACCCAATTCTTGTCATCTGCAGGACGTAGCAGTCAACCCTAACTCTTATTGGCTGTTTGTGATCTACTTGGCAATTTTGCATTCAGTAGTTTGCCATTACTTTCTTAACATGAAGACAACATTTAAGCCCTTGACCGGTCTGAGATATTAACGGTTTGTATCACATTTTGTAGGGTTGCATGCACGGAGGAATAGGTGGTCGGCGTTTCCCTCAATATGCGAGAGGACGAACCCAGGCGTCGAACCTGCGTCCAACCGCACTCGTGATATTATCAGCGTAGCTTCCCATCAACTACGCTAACGTGCCACGCTAATGCGGTGATAGTACTTGATGATAATGAACATGAAGCCAGTTCTTTAAACATAATCTCCAGCAATGCTAAACAGAACGTTTAACAGGGGCCATAATAAAGCAAATGACAGCATACATAAAGTCATTATCTCTCAGTTTTATCCCTTCCATACTATTACATAATTATGTATATATATAATTATATATATATATATATATATATATATATATATATATATATATATATATATATATATATATATATATATATATATATATATATATCATTGGCACCTTGCCGTCTTGACAGACGATAGTTTGTGCTTTAAAAAGGCATAATAACTTTTAACTATGGCGGTAGCGAGTGTGACTGATAAGGCCAATTTGCGCTGTAAATGTCCGTTCACAGTGGGTGCATGTGAACACGTGGTCATTTCCACCATCATGCACCATCTTACGTCTCAAACGCTTGGTGTGTGACTTTTCTGCAATAATTTTCTCCTTTGACTTTATTCCATTTCTGATATTTGCCCTCCATGCAACACGTTCAGCGGCGACTTGCTCCCAATGTGCATTATCAATGCCTGTATCAATCATGTCCCGCTTACACACATCTTTGTATCGTAGTAGAGGCCGACCCTGAGATCTCTTACCCATCTGTAATTCACCAAAAAAGATATCCTTTGGTATTCTACCATCATCCATCCTCCTAAGATGTCCTATCCATCTAAGTCTACGAAGACTGAGCATGGAATAAACTGTCACACAACCTGATCTTTCCAATACTTCAGTATTTGTGATTTTGTCTTGCCACTTAATACCAAGAATTCTTCGCAGACACCGCATATGAAAGCTGTTTAAATTGTTCTCTTGGTGTGAGTAAGTTGTCCAGGTTTCACTGCCATAGAGAAGAGTACTAAGGACACAGGCTTGATAGACAAGGACTTTTGTTTTGGCAGTAAGCTTCCTGTTCTCCCAGACTCTTTTTCTTAACCTGTTCATTGTTGTTGCTGCCTTACCAATCCGGATGTTGATTTCCTGATCTAGGGATAATTTGCTATTTACCACTGATCCTAGATATGTAAAATGGTCTACTATCTCTAGTTCGGCGTCGTCAATAAAGATTGATGGTACCCCATGTGCACCTTGTGACATAATCTGTGTCTTCTTTTTGCTAATTGTTAAACCAAATTCAGAACAAGCATTGGAGAATGCAGATAGTAGACATTGCAATTCTTCCTCAGAGTGGGTCGTAACTGCAGCATCATCTGCAAAAAGCAACTCTCTGATCAGTACCCTCCTAATTTTGGTCTTAGCCTTCAATCTCTGAGCATTGTAGAGGCCGCCATCTGAGCGTGAGTGAATGTATATACCACCATCCTGATCACGAAATGCATATTTCAGTAGAAGTGAAAAGTATATTCCAAAGAGGGTGGGAGCTAGTACACAACCTTGCTTAACTCCACTCTTGATTTCAAATTCTTCAGAAGTTGCACCATCAAACTTGATTATACCCTTCATGCCTGTGTGGAACGATTCCACAATGGACAGAAGAGTTGGTGGGCAGCCAATCTTCTTTAGTGCCTTGAACAGACCCTCACGACTGACCAAATCAAATGCCTTTGTGAGGTCGATGAAGGCAATAAACAGTGGTTGATTCTGTTCACGGCATTTTTCTTGCATTTGTCGCAATGAGAATTTCATATCAGTGGTAGACCGGGTCTGTCGAAAGCCACACTGTGATTCGGGGTAGACTTGATCTCCTAGGACTTGAAGTCTGCGCAGAACAATTCTGGCAAATACTTTTCCAACAATACATAGAAGTGAGATACCCCTATAGTTGTTGCAGTCGCTCCGATCGCCCTTGTTCTTGTACAGTGTTATGATGCTTGAATCTTTGAAATCCTGTGGGACTTGTCCTTCACGCCAGCATAGCTCTATTAGCTGGTGGATCTGTATAGTGAGTGTGTCTTGCCCACTCCTGATAACCTCTATTGGAATCCCATCCTTACCTGGAGCCTTGCCAGATGCAAGTTCATTTATAGCACACTTAACTTCTGTTATGGTGGGAAGTGTGTCCAGGTGGTCAAGAGTTGGTAGAGCCTCTATGGCGTTAAGGGCATCATCCGCTAGTTTGGTCTCACTTGAGTAAAGCTCCAAATAGTGCTCTACCCATCTGTCCATCTGTTGTTTCTTATCAGTGATGACTTCTCCAGTCAAGGTTTTCAGCGGTGCACTTCTTTTGATCACTGGACCACAGGCTTTCTTTATTCCTTCATACATGCTTCTTATGTCTCCCTTATCACTTGCGATTTGAATGGACTCACATAACTTGATCCAATAATTATTTGCACACTGTCTGGCAGCCTTTTGCACATCCTTCCTGGCTTGCCTTAGCTCACTCAGAGTGTTACGCGTTGGTCTTTTCTTGTTTCTTAAGAGAGCTTTCTTCTTCTTATCAATCAAGGGCTGCAGAGTCTCGCTGTTGGCCGCAAACCAGTCCTGCCTCTTATGATCCACAGTGCCGTAAACCCCTGCGGCAGTTTTATAAAGAGTTTCCTTAATTTGACCCCACTTTTCATTTACTGTACAATTTTCTGGTGTATCAGTGAAAGCGTCTTCAAGTTGCTGTTGAAACTGAAAGCACTTTTCAGGATCATGAGTGTTAATAATATTAATCCTGGGGCTAGATTTGTGTTTAGCTGTGTAGATTCTCTTTGGTCTCAGTCTAACTCTTGCAACAACCAAAGAATGATCTGTATCACAGTCAGCACTGTGGTAACTACGAGTCAATGATATATGGTTCAGATATTGTCTCCGTGTGATGATGAAGTCCAGCTGGTGCCAATGGCCGGATCCTGGATGTTTCCATGTGACCTTATGCATCTCTTTTGTTTTAAAAAAAGAGTTTGTAATACATAGGTCATTACTGGTGCAATGCTCCAGCAGCCTTTGCCCATTTTCATTCATGCGACCGATGTTGTATTTTCCAAGGGACACTGGCCATGAACTCGAGTCCTTGCCCACACGAGCATTGAAATCACCGAGCATATAAATGTAGTCAGATTTTGGAACTGCCTTGATCACGGAGTCTAACTCCTCATAGAACAAATCCTTCACATCATCAGAGGAATCGAGTGTCGGTGCATATGCAGTAATAATGGTGGCAAACCCACAAGAGGTTGCCAAGCGCAGGGATAATAGTCTTTCATTTCCTCCTGCTGGAATTTCAATCATTCCCAGTAGCGAATTCTTCACTGCAAAGCCCACACCGTGTTGCCTTTTATCTGCCTGCCCTCTACCCTTCCAGAAAAAGGTGTAGTTGTTTTCCCTGAGTGACCCTTCCTCAGCGAGGCGAGTCTCCTGCAGGCCAGCAATATCAATGTTAAGACGATTGAGTTCGGCATCAATCACAGCCGTTTTTCTCACATCGTCAATATTGGTCAAGTCAGTTGAAAATCCTGGACACATGGTTCTCACGTTCCAGGTTGCAAGTCGTAGCTTATATATATGTACTGGGTACATCCCCAAGGACTTGAAAACGTCGATTTTCATAACACTGCCAAAGAAGCCAAGAGCTGTTGATTGTGAGGATTACTGAACTATTAGCTTAATGAGCTTCATAACTAAGATACTACTCAAGGTCATACAAGAAAGAATTCAACATAAAATAGATGAAGAAGTAGCTTAAGAACAATTTGGGTTCCGCAAAGACAGCGGCACAAGAGAAGCAATTATCTGTTTGAGGATGTTAATTGAAAAATATATAGAAGTTCAATAAAGTATATATGTTTGTTTTATAGACTACAAGAAAGCTGTTGATAGAGTACAACATGAACGACTAATTATGTGCCTTCAAGATTTAGGAATGGACGGAAAGGACATCAAACTTATTAGTAACTTGTACTGGGAACAAGTGGCATCTATTCAATGCCGAAATAACTATTCGTCGCCTATAGAGATAAAAAGAGGAGTACGGCGGGGATGTGTACTGTCCCCAAGCCTCTTCAACCTATACACAGAAAGAATTTTTAAACAAGTTGAAATGGCTGGACTCAACATCAATGTAAGAATCATTAACAATCTTGACAATCAATGACAGCATACATAAAGACATTATCTCTCAGTTTTATCCCTTCCATACTATTATATATATATATATATATATATATATATATATATATATATATATATATATATATATATATATATATATATATATATATATATATATAATACTGGGTACATCCCCAAGGACTTGAAAACGTCGATTTTCATAACACTGCCAAAGAAGCCAAGAGCTGTTGATTGTGAGGATTACTGAACTATTAGTCCATTCCTCCTTAGTTGGATCGCTGCAGCCCTCTCCCAACGGAAAGTAGTTTTTAGATGTGGCAGTTGGACTTCGGAACCAACAACAATATATCCTGGCCTACCACAGGGATCACCATTATCTCCGGTACTGTTCAACGCCTACACAGTGAGAATCACGAGTGAGCAGATCACTGGACCTGGCAGGACATTGTCATATGCCGATGATGTTTTAGTGTATCGTCAGGGTAAGGATAGAGAGGAGGTTGCTGTGGAACTACAAACCGAACTCAATCGCATAAGTACTTGGTGTGATGAAGCTGGGGCAATGGTCAACCCAACAAAGGCAACAGTGACTTGGTTCTCGTTGAATAATCATATTGTCAACAATCCAACACCAACTGTAATGCTGTGTTCAGAGACGGTGGAAAGAACGCAGGCAATGAATTACCTGGGGATACGGTTTGATCGAAGCCTTGCTTATAATGTGCACATAGACCAGGTGACAACAAAGGCCAAGCGGGGCTTGGCAGCGATGCGGGTGATGGCGGCAGCAAACTGTGAGCAGCGCCATCTATGTCTTCTGTACGAGGGGCTGGTCATGTCTGTTTTGGAGTATGCAATGGCAATCCTGACTCTCAGCCATAAGCAGATAGAAAGGATGGAAAGGATACAGAATGAAGCTATGCGCATTATTCTTGGATGTACAAGAGATACAGCATGCAGGGCGATGCGCTACCTTCTTGATTTTCCAACCATTGAAGAGAGAATGCAAGTTTGCAGGGCACGCGCCTACCTCAGAATTAACGCAAACACACAGCATCCACTGCATAGTGAAATTAGGAAGGTGAAGGGCAGCAGGTTAAAAAGAGGACGGTCGTGGATGGGTCAAGCCGAAGACATTCTTCAACAGGTGTGTTCACTTGAGGACTTAGAACCTGGCGAGGAGTGGGTGCAAGTGCCAACATACTTCTGCACATCCTTTTCAGTTTGCATCCAACTAGATAGAAAATGCAGACAAGAAAATCCGGCTGCTGTGGAGGCTGAAGTACAAGCGTTGATTTTCGAGAATTCGCTAGACAGTGACGCGGTCATCTACACAGATGGGTCGGTCGTCCGACATGTGAGAAGCTCATGGGCCTTTACAGCTCGGGCCGGAGGGAGAATTGTGAAGGAGGACTCTGGTGCTTTCACTGAAACCACAAGTAGCCTGACCATGGAAGTCATGGCAGTAAGTAAAGCAATAACATGGCTCGAGACACAGACATTCACTAGGGCTTGTTTCCTTAGCGACTCAATGAACATGATCAAGAGGATAGAGGAGGGGTCGATCCGAAGAGAATGGTTGCTGCCTCTGGAGCGGTCTCGGCTGGCAAAGATTAGTTTCATCTTCGTGCCAGGTCATGCGGGAGTACAAGGAAATGAGCGGGCTGACAAGCTCGCAGGTGAGGCTACTGTGGAGGGCGGACGCGCCATGGACCAGGCTGACATTCTGAATGCTCTACGAGAAGTGAGACTTTTGCAAGAACCAAGTGATGACTGTGAATCTACAACAATGGCCAGACTGCGAGAGCAGCAAATTAAAAGAGGGGTGGCCAAACAAGAACACTACGCAGGAAGCCAAAGAAGATTGATAAACCAACACAGAACTGGCGTCGTTAGCCGCTACACGCTGCGGGATTTGCTGAGGAGGGGATCCGAGCACTTATGGACTGAATGGTCCGATGTGCAACGAGGATGATCTGTCGACTAACTAACTAACTAACTAACTAACTAGCTTAATGAGCTTCATAACTAAGATACTACTCTAGGTCATACAAGAAAGAATTCAACATAAAATAGATGAAGAAGTAGCTTAAGAACAATTTGGGTTCCGCAAAAACAGCGGCACAAGAGAAGCAATTATCTGTTTGAGGATGTTAATTGAAAAATATATAGAAGTTCAATAAAGTATATATGTTTGTTTTATAGACTACAAGAAAGCTGTTGATAGAGTACAACATGAACGACTAATTATGTGCCTTCAAGATTTAGGAATGGACGGAAAGGACATCAAACTTATTAGTAACTTGTACTGGGAACAAGTGGCATCTATTCAATGCCGAAATAACTATTCGTCGCCTATAGAGATAAAAAGAGGAGTACGGCGGGGATGTGTACTGTCCCCAAGCCTCTTCAACCTATACACAGAAAGAATTTTTAAACAAGTTGAAATGGCTGGACTCAACATCAATGTAAGAATCATTAACAATCTTAGAAATGCTGATGATACCGTGTTACTAGCAGAAAGTGAGCAAGAGTTACAAGACCTGGTGGAACAAGTAAACAGGCCCAATGCAGAATGTGGCTTAGATATTAACACCCCTTATATACACCCATTTACAGGACATCGCTGTCAACATCAGCATCTTTCAGCTGATTGTTGATTTCATGGCAAGATTACACTCAGTAGTTTGCCATTGCTTTGTGAGCGACCGGCTCACATACCCCTAAGTTACCGACGCGGAGAGAACCGCTACCGATTCTCGCGCAACGTCACGTTACTTACGAGAGTATACGAGATTACGGAGAAAGTCGTGGGAGACCGGCAGAGAGATTAATAACGCATTAAAAATGAGAATTGTCAAATGCTACGTATATTCAACGCAACTGGCGCGGAAGCCTGGACATTGAACAAGCAACTCGAAAGTCGCATAGAAGACCTGGAGATGTGGACATACAGAAGAATATGTCGTATTTCATGGAAACAAAAACAATCAAATGCAGAGGTTCTAGAAAAACTGGGAATGAATAGTTGATGAAAGAAATAAAGAGGAGGCAAGTGAACTATTTCGGCCACGTTAAAAGACATGATACTCTTATAAAAACCGTACTGGAAGGCAAGGCTGAGGGCAAGCGAACAAGAGGTAGACAACGATACAAGTGGGAAGATAACATCAAGAGATGGAAGAACATCAGCCTGACATAATGTACAGACAAGGAGAGAGACAGACAGTGTTGGAGATCCATTGCAGCCAACCTTCACTGTGGAGACGGCACCTGATTGATTAATTGATTTATCCCTTCCATTATGTTTTATTATCATTCATTTATGGTTTTCATTTGATAATGAAGTAGGTCAATATCAGCCTATTAAGAGAGGTGTGCGACAAGGATGTGTAATATCTCCATATCTATTGTCCCTATACAGTGAAAATAGAGGAGCGGCTGGCGGAGTGGCTAGAATGCCGGATTCTCCTTCGGGAGACCCGGGTTCGAATCATCGGTAAGGTGTGGTGTTTTTTATTTCTGTCGGGGACAAAAACAAAACCCTAACCTGCACAGTTCGCGGCGACTGACTAGCCAGACGGCCTTTTTAACTCCTCAGGCTCAAGACCCACCCCCTGCCATACACCGCATGACAGTAAATGACAGTTTGACAGTGAAAATATTTTCAGAAATGTAGAAGATATGAGAGGAATCTGCCTGTTGAAGATGAGGACTAAGGTGTGTGGGAATGCCCCAAGAGCTGTAATGTCAGTTCTTGGTTCGGCAAAACAAGTGTAGAGTCATCCCTCTGGAAACCTAATATGGAAACTGATGATAATACGGTGATAGCAATCTTGATGTGCCTGAACTTACGTATAAGACAGTAAGGCTTCTGGTATCCCTTCTGACACGCTTTAGGGCAGTATCCAGTGATAGGATGACACGCCTCGTTATCGGCACAGTTGCCACATTTGTTAGCACATACTCCGCCATAAGTGTTGTTGCTGCAAGCTGAAATCATTCAGACAACACGGTCAAGATAGCGTATTACAAGAACACTGCATGATTCAGATTTGATATTATTTACCATCCTAATCATTTGCCCTGCCAACTGGCGTAACGTTCATGTACCTCCACATATCTCGATCCATGGTGGTCTACATTAATTCATCATGTGCCATGTCGGTAAGCGTGGGTGGTCGTATTTCACCAACGTGTTCTGGGTCCGTTCTATTGAATTTATTTTACACTCGCCCGCTTTGAACTCGAGGGTAGGTCCGTACACGTTACTTTTAGTAGCACTGGACTGAATGTTGCGTGTGAATTAGCTTTCCCTATTATCAGTGTCTCTGTGGCTAAGGGCTTGCGAACGCGGTTTGTGAGCCCGTATTCGGGTTCGAAACATAGCGGTGCTGGTTTTTTTCGAAAAAGATATAGGGGCCGGTCGCTCAGAAAGCAATGGCAAACTACTGAACGTAACACTTGCCTAGTACATTAACAGCAGCTGAAAATGCTGGTGTTGACTGCAACGTCCCGTAAGGGCTACGCAACACAATAATAATTATCAGTGCCCCTCGCCACCAGGCGAGCCCACATCGATTTTAGAGGTTCCTGTAAATTTACGTCCACAAGTCAAGGACGAGAAGCCAACATTTTAGTCCAACTGTCCGGTGTAGAGGTTGAACCCCCTACCTCGGCTTCAGCACACCGGATGTTTAAGAACGAGCGGTCGTATCTATTCCGCCACGCTGAACAGTTCTATTGATGATATTCGCCATGTCACAGCGATAGGCTATCCAGCATTGTTTCTCTGGGTCTGCACCTGCCACGTCTAACACTTGTCGTTCCAGTAACCATGATTTCCCCCAATGCTTTTCTTCTCACTCTATCTATCATGTGCTATACCAATAAGCGTGGGCGGTCATGTTTTGCCATCTCACTCGATCACCAGAGTCGTGGATCAGCTCAGTGTTCTTGTCTTGACCATGCCACGTGGCCAAGCCATCAAGGTATTTACTTCTCGATCTTCCTCTCGGTCTCCTCCCTTCAATCTTGCCAGTTGTCACCAAGTTCTACAATTCATTTCTTCTCATAACATGCTCATACAATTTTGACTGTCTACGTCTAATGTCTCTAATCAGTTTACGATCTTCATTTGTTTCTTGTAGGACTTGTTCATTGGTTTTTTTGTCTGTCCACGGTATTCTTTGCATTTTCTTCAGAAACTACATTTCCACAGCCATCAGATGTTTTTCAGCTTGTCTGCTCATTGTCCACGCTTCACATCCATACAAAAGTACAGGTTCTATGTAGCACTTCAACACTCTTTTTCTCGTTTCAATTGATATCTTTCTATTGGTCAGTATGTTTTTCATCTTGCAAAAAAAAGGCTACCTTCCCCATGGCAATTCTTGTTCTAATCTCTTCAAGGCATCTCCTATCAGATGTTATGACTGTTCTGAGATAGCTGTACCGATTCACTTGTTTAAGAATATGCCCATTTACTTGTATATTACATTGTGGTATTTCTTCCTTCCTAGTGACGACCATAATCTGTGTCTTCTTACAATTCAATTCTAATCCTAGTTGTTCACTGTGTGCAACAACCGCGTCTACTAAGTTTTGTAGGTCCTGTTCATTGTCTGCAATCAAGACTGTATCATCTGCATATCTAATGTTATTGATGTACCGTTCCCCAATGTTGATTCTTTCCATATCTTCTATATTTCTGAAAGTATTTTCACTATTCTTCTCATTTAATTAAAAAAAAAAAATTATTAAATTTTAAAAATTAGATTAAAAAATATTTGTCTCTTTCTCATAGTTGCCGGTTCTGTGGCGAAAGAGGGTACGATTGCAATTCGTAAACTCGCATACCGCGTTCGAAATACAGCTGCGGGCGATTTGGAAGCAGACCGTCTTGCGTTGGTTTCCATATAAAGTATGAGTGTTGGTCGTTTAGAAAACAATGGTAAACTACTGAACGTAAACTCACTAAGAAATCAAAATAGCCAACAAATGCTGGGGTTGAATGCTACGTTCTGTAAAGGATATGCAAGTAACTTTAACTTGTTATGGTTATATATATATATATATATATATATATATATATATATATATATATATATATATATATATATATATATATATATATATATATATATATATATATATATATATATACTGTTCTACATTCATTAGCTTTGTGCAGGCACTCATTGTATTAGTAAGCACATCTCCGTTGCTTTCAGGAGCTTCCTAAATTATGTCCACATATTCCAAGATTCACTGTCATCATCGAATATTAGTCAAGCTAGTCAAATAACACACAAACATTCCGTTTACAATAATGTAGAAGAAGAACGTGACTGCTTTTTCCTCAACTCACACTTTTGATTGTGTTATTTCGTTCAGAAATATTGATTGCTTATTTATGATTGTGATGTTTCAGTTTTCTAGTTAATATTCTTTTCATGTTTCATTGATAAAAATTGGATAGAAAAGTTCGCCTGAATCTGTATGTCTTTCCGTATGTCGAAACCCACTTATATGTCATCCTGGAGTTTGGTACATTCATCATCATCATCATCAAGTGCCATAAGGCGTAGTTCGCCATCTCACAGTCTGAGACTCGCACGGCCACCAGAATCTCGAATCAGGTCTGCGTTCTTGTCCCGACCATGCTATGTTACCAAAACATCAAGGTATTTATCTCTTTGTCTTCCTCTTGCTCTCTTCCCATCACGCTTGCCAGTTGTCACTACATTTTAAGTCCATTTTTCCTTATAACATATCCAAAAAATCGTGACTGTCTACGTCTAATTTTTCCAATCAATTTCTAGCGTTTTTCATTTGTCTCTTGAAGGACTGTCTCAATTGATTTTCCGTCCGCTCATGGTATTCTTTGCATTTTTCTCAGAAACCACACTTCCACCGCCATTAGATATTTCTCAGCTTGTCTGTTAATTGTCCATGTTTCACACGCATACAAATATATGGGTTCTATATAGCACTTCTATACTCTTTTTCTCACCGCAATTGACAATTTGTGTTGGTAAGTATGTTTTCCATCTTGCATAAGGCCACCTTTGCCATGGCAATTCTTGGTCTAATCTCTGGAAGTTATCTTCCATCAGATGTTACGACTGTTCCGAGGTAGTTTTACCAATTCACCTGTTTAAGAATATCTCCCTTCACTTTGATGTTACAATGTGGTATTGCTTTCTTCTTGGAGACAACAATGATCTCTGTTTTTTTTAACAGTTCAATTCCAAACCTAGTTTCTCACTGTGTATAATTACCACATCCACCAAATGTTTTAGTACATTACGAACATTTAAAGAAGAGGAAAGACTTGATGTTTGGTTTCATTGTATTTGCGTAAGCATTGACATATCAACCGTGTATGCTTTTTGAAATTTTAGTAATGCACAAGAACCAGAATAAGGATCCAGAGAGTTTGTTTTTCTCTTCTAGGCAATGTTTGGTTAACAGACATTATAAAGACCTAAATTACTATGGCATAATGATTAGTGCAGTGGCCTGCCAAGACAATGGACAAAGTTCAATTCCCCAGCTGAGGCAGGAATATTGTTTCGATCAGTACGGCTCTGGGGTCGACCCAGTCTTAAAAAGGTGGGCACCAGATAGTGTTCAGAATCTTCTGGAAATGTTTCGGAAGGGGGGAGGGGAGGGAGAGGGTTGTGAGGCTACTAGGAAGGAAACTGACCATCTCACCTCTTATATGGGGTCTACAATAAGTGGATGCCTAACACTTTCCATCTCAACTACAATATCTGCCATGGGGTTAACTTAAATTTGATTGAATAATACACATAATATCCAATATCTACAACGGGTAGCAGCGAACCGCCAAGCATGGAGAGTCAAGACTTCTGCCCTATGCGCCGCCTTAGGCTCAAGAGGAAAGACTAACTAACTAACTAATACACATGACTAGAAGAAATTTGTGTCCAACCGACATAGTTGTGTGTGAAAGACTTGACTAGTGATGGGGCTGTTAGTCTAGGGTCGTACGTCGGAGTACACTTATTCCTTTAGCGGGGCGCTGTATCCATGTGAAGTGGACATAATCCCAGTGTGCCTGTACATTTGAGTTTTTCTTTTGTCTCCGTGTCCTTTGATCTCCACGTATTTCTGTAGCTTTTATGAGTGCCAACCAAAACCTTAAAATCAATTTCTAACAATGTTTTGGAGAGATTTGTTGCGAAGAGTCTACATACAACACATGTTTGAATCATAATTTAGCTAGCCTTGTAAAGTAATTCTAAAGTTCTTATAACGTTTATGTACGAGAGTAAGTTAATAAGTAAGTTACAAATGGCTGTAGAAAAATAACTAAATATGGTAACAACATGAAACCAATTTATTTTTATATATACATTGTCCCTTTATTTCTCAACATAATTTCCACCAACATTGATGCACTTATCCTATCATTTTATTAGTCCTCCCAAACCGGATACATAGAACTGTGTGCTCTATTTTCTAAACGAAGTTTTCACTTCACATTTAACTTCGGCGTCATTCGCGAAATGTCTCCCACCAAGGTAGGTTGTCAGTGTTTATGCCGACAAATGTTTGTCCCGTAAAGCGGTGCATAGCTAGGTAGAAAATGTTACGAGGGCGAGTCAATAAGTAAGCCACACAGTTTTGAGGGATGGCCGGTAAATGAAAACAAAGCAGGCAGTTCTATGCAGCCGGTTTGGGAGGACTGATAAAACGATGGGATAAGTGCATCAATGTTGGTGGAAATTATGTTGAGAAATAAAGGAACAATGTATGTATAAAAAATAAACTGGTTTCAAGTTGTTATCATGTGAGTTATTTTTCTACAGCCATTGTGACTTACTTATTAACTTACCCTCGTACAATAAGAAAATATGACTGGCAAAAAAGTGTGTACCTACACAATGATAGTCTCACTATTTATGTTTTGATTTTACATTTGCTCACTTTGATTTCACACGTAGTCATACACGTGCTACTACTTCTTGGATTCATTTTTGCGTGTGGGTTAGCTTCTCCTATTACCAGTGTCCCTCGCTATCGGGAGAACTCACTCCGTCTTCTGTGGTATTTGTAATTTACGTCCCCAAGTCAAGGGAGAGGTCTCAACATTTTAGTCCAACTAACCGGTGTGGGGGTTGAACCCACTGTCTCAGCATTAGCACACCGGAAGTGCAAGGGCAAGCACTCTTAAACATTATACCATGATGACCATGTGCTGCGAACAACCAGACATTCTAATTTCTGTTAACTGCATACTGCATGGCCACGCCCATAAATGAACTGAAAATTATGAAGTTTGGAAGATCCCATGTATTATGATTACTCAAGATATAGCTATCTGTCTCTCTTATTGTGCTTACTCATGATATAGCTATCTGTCCAAACTAACGATATGATGAAGTGGAAAACCTTATATTAAATTAATGCAGTGGGGCTCAATCGTTCAAAGCTGAGGGAACAGAATCGATGCTCGAGCAGATCATTCATGTTGAGAAAACAGATTCAACGCTCAATGAGAAATAATTGAAACAGATGCTTTTTGGGGATATCTGAAGTTATATAGAAAGATCGTCGTTTTGTATAACATTGTACTGACGTTACATAGAATTCGCATTTTATGGTGGGAAATGTAATCGTACATTTGATAAAATGGATATAGTTGGCATAGTGAAGGCTGCGAATATCGTTGACAGAAGGCTGAGAATATCATTGACAGAAGAGTGAGAATATCATTGACAGAAGGATGAGAATATCATTGACAGAAGGATGAGAATATCATTGACAGAAGGGTGAGAATACCATTGAAAGAAGGATGAGAATATCATTGACAGAAGGATGATAATATCATTGACAGAAGGGTGAGAATATCATTGACAGAAGGGTGAGAATATCATTGACAGAAGGATGAGAATATCATTGACAGAAGGGTGAGAATATCATTGACAGGAAGGATGAGAATATCATTGACAGAAAGGGTGAGAATACCATTGACAGAAGGGTGAGAATACCATTGACAGAAGGATGAGAATATTATTGACAGAAGTATGAGAATATTATTAACAGAAGGATGAGAATATCATTGACAGAAGGATGAGAATATCATTGACAGAAGGATGAGAATATCATTGACAGAAGGATGAGAATATCATTGACAGAAGGGTGAGAATATCATTGACAGAAGGGTGAGAATATCATTGACAGAAGGATGAGAATATCATTGACAGAAGCGTGAGAATATCATTGACAGAAGGGTGAGAATATCATTGACAGAAGGATGAGAATATCATTGAGAGAAGGATGAGAATATCATTGACAGAAGGGTGAGAATATCACTGACAGAAGGGTGAGAATATCATTGACAGAAGGGTGAGAATATCATTGACAGAAGCGTGAGAATATCATTGACAGAAGGGTGAGAATATCATTGACAGAAGGGTGAGAATATCATTGACAGACGGGTGAGAATATCATTGACAGACGGGTGAGAATATCATTGACAGAAGGATGAGAATATCATTGACAGAAGGATGAGAATATCATTGACAGAAGGGTGAGAATATCATTGACAGAAGGATGTGAATATCATTGACAGAAGGGTGAGAATATCCTTGACAGAAGGGTGAGAATATCATTGACAGAAGGAGGATGACAATATCATTGACAGAAGGGTGAGAATACCATTGACAGAAGGGTGAGAATATCATTGACAGAAGGATGAGAATATCATTGACAGAAGGGTGAGAATTTCATTGACAGAAGGGTGAGAATATCTTTGACAGAAGGCTGAGAATACCGTTGACAGAAGGGTGAGAATATCATTGACAGAAGGGTGAGAATATCATTGACAGAAGGGTGAGAATATCACTGACAGAAGGGTGAGAATATCGTTGATAGAAGGGTGAGAATATCGTTGACAGAAGGGTGAGAATATCATTGACAGAAGGGTGAGAATATCATTGACAGAAGGGTGAGAATGTTTACAGAAGGCTGAGAATATCATTGACAGAAGGGTGAGAATTTCATTGACAGAAGGGTGAGAATATCTTTGACAGAAGGCTGAGAATACCGTTGACAGAAGGGTGAGAATATCATTGACAGAAGGGTGAGAATATCATTGACAGAAGGGTGAGAATACCATTGACAGAAGGGTGAGAATATCATTGACAGAAGGATGAGAATATCATTGAGAGAAGGATGAGAATATCATTGACAGAAGGATGAGAACATCATTGACAGAAGGATGATAATATCATTGACAGAAGGATGAGAATATCATTGACAGAAGGATGAGAATATCATTGACAGAAGGATGAGAATATCATTGACAGAAGGATGAGAATATCATTGACAGAAGGGTGAGAATATCATTGACAGAAGGATGAGAATATCATTGACAGAAAGGTGAGAATACCATTGACAGAAGGGTGAGAATACCATTGACAGAAGGATGAGAATATCATTGACAGAAGGATGAGAATATTATTAACAGAAGGACGAGAATATCATTGACAGAAGGATGAGAATATCATTGACAGAAGGATGAGAATATCATTGACAGAAGGATGAGAATATCATTGACAGAAGGATGAGAATATCATTGACAGAAGGATGAGAATATCATTGACAGAAGGGTGAGAATATCATTGACAGAAGGATGAGAATATCATTGACAGAAAGGGTGAGAATACCATTGACAGAAGGGTGAGAATACCATTGACAGAAGGATGAGAATATCATTGACAGAAGGATGAGAATATTATTAACAGAAGGATGAGAATATCATTGACAGAAGGATGAGAATATCATTGACAGAAGGATGAGAATATCATTGACAGAAGGATGAGAATATCATTGACAGAAGGGTGAGAATATCATTGACAGAAGGGTGAGAATATCATTGACAGAAGGATGAGAGTATCATTGACAGAAGCGTGAGAATATCATTGAAGAAAGGGTGAGAATATCATTGACAGAAGGGTGAGAATATCATTGACAGAAGGATGTGAATATCATTGACAGAAGGGTGAGAATATCCTTGACAGAAGGGTGAGAATATCATTGACAGAAGGAGGATGACAATATCATTGACAGGAAGGGTGAGAATACCACTGACAGAAGGGTGAGAATATCATTGACAGAAGGGTGAGAATATCATTGACAGAAGGGTGAGAATATCATTGACAGAAGGATGATAATATCATTGACAGAAGGATGAGAATATCATTGACAGAAGGATGAGAATATCATTTACAGAAGGGTGAGAATATCATTGACAGAAGGATGTGAATATCATTGACAGAAGGGTGAGAATATCCTTGACAGAAGGGTGAGAATATCATTGACAGAAGGATGACAATATCATTGACAGGAAGGGTGAGAACACCATTGACAGAAGGGTGAGAATACCATTGACAGAAGGGTGAGAATATCATTGACAGAAGGATGAGAATATCATTGACAGAAGGGTGAGAATTTCATTGACAGAAGGGTGAGAATATCTTTGACAGAAGGCTGAGAATACCGTTGACAGAAGGGTGAGAATATCATTGACAGAAGGGTGAGAATATCATTGACAGAAGGGTGAGAATATCACTGACAGAAGGGTGAGAATATCGTTGATAGAAGGGTGAGAATATCGTTGATAGAAGGGTGAGAATATCGTTGACAGAAGGGTGAGAATATCATTGACAGAAGGGTGAGAATATCATTGACAGAAAGGTGAGAATGATTACAGAAGGCTGAGAATATCATTGACAGAGGGGTGAGAATATCATTGACAGAAGGGTGAGAATACCATTGACAGAAGGGTGAGAATATCATTGACAGAAGGATGAGAATATCATTGAGAGAAGGATGAGAATATCATTGACAGAAGGATGAGAACATCATTGACAGAAGGATGATAATATCATTGACAGAAGGATGAGAATATCATTGACAGAAGGGTGAGAATATCATTGACAGAAGGGTGAGAATATAATTGACAGAAGGATGACAATATCATTGACAGAAGGGTGAGAATATCACTGACAGAAGGATGAGAATATCATTGACAGAAGGGTGAGAATATCATTGACAGATGGGTGAGAATATCGTTGACAGAAGGCTGAGAATATCATTGATAAAAGGGTGAGAATATCGTTGACAGAAGGCTGAGAATATCATTGACAGAAGGGTGAGAATGTTCGTTGACAGAAGGCTGAGAATATCGTTGACAGAAGGCTGAGAATATAATTGACAGAAGGCTGAGAATATCAATGACAGATGGCTGAGAATATCGTTGACAGAAGGCTGAGAATATCGTTGACAGAGAATACAAGAAACTCTGATGTATGGGAACCGTATGCTCTACAAGATCTGTCAACAAATCCATAAGGAATGGGCAAGTGACAACTTTGGGGCATGTCACATGAAGAAGTGGAGTAGAGTAATTAGCCTTGTATGTGATAATGCTAGATAAGAGAGGCAGAGAAAAGCAGATGAAGATGTATATGGAAAGCTGGGCAACAAATAATAATATAAACAACATCAACTTCATTAAAATATCAGGAGACAGAGAGGATGTAGCGTCCTGATCGCCGATCTCTGCTACAAACTAGGATTCTGAAGACGATTATGAAGAAGTAATTGTCAGATCAGAACCGTGCTTGAGATGACGTATCTACAACAAATCATTAAGTAAGAAGTCCATAAGTATTTTAGTGTTATCAACTTAGTAGTTACTAGCTCACACTCCTAGAGGGCATTTGGGTTGAGTGGGCTGATTGAAATACCGAAAATGTATGTTGGAACCATTATACCAACTTATGTATAATCTCAGCCAGTTCGCATGTTCTATGTTGAATCACCACCAGGATAGGTCATAATGTGCATCTCCACAGATGTGAAGTTCCAACACCGGTCCTACACACCACTCTGGTTTGTAGGTTTAGAGAATGAAAGGAAAGCTCGCCAAGGCAGTACTCGTGGAGCTGTTACTGTGGTACTAGGTAGGCGGACCAGTCTCCCCGCCAAACCCACGTTCATAGATGCAGGCCCTTGACGTAGCTGAGACCACCTGAGCGCTAACGCACCGGGCTGAAACATTAAAACTCACAATCTTCCACAGGATTCACACCAACCAACCGACCAACCAACCGACCGACCGTACGACCGACCACCGTCCGATCGACCGACCGACCGATCGACCAACCGACCAACCGACCAATTAAACAAGCAATCGACCGACCGTCCGACCCACCGACCGACCAACCAACCAACCAACCAACCAACCAAACAATCAACCAACCAATCAGCCAACCAATTGAACAACCGACCGACCGACCAACCAACCGACCGACCGACCAACCAACCAACCAACCAACCAACCAACCAACCAACTGAACAACCAACTGAACAACCGACCAACCAACCAACCATCCAATCAACCAACTAACCAACCAACCAACCACCCACCCACCAACCATCCAATCAACCAACGAACGAACCATCCAACCAACCAACCAACTGAACAACCGACCAACCAACCAACCAACCAACTGAACAACCGCCAACCAACCAACCACCCACCCACCAACCAACCCACCAACCAATCAACCAACCAACCAACCAACTGAACAACCGACCAACCAACCAACCAACCAACTGAACAACCGACCAACCAACCAACCAACTACCCACCCACCAACCAACCCACCAACCAATCAATCAACCAACCAACCAACCAACCAACCTATCATAGTAGAAAGATTAAGCCAAAGAGTCTTGTCCATGTCTTGAGACGTACTGAGTACATGGTCAGTAAAACACCATTGTCATGCCAACAGGTATATTAGATACACGGGCCTAGTCTCACATTTGTTTACCAATAGCCACCCGATTCATGATCAATATCAGACCAGCCGGCCGTCTTTACTTCACAGATAGTTTTCTGGTACCCATTTGAGGCTTTGCCGGTTTGGGCTATCTCGGCTCCCACCGCTGATCACATTCCGCGCCAATTTGTCATCCCATCCAGCGTTTTCTCCCTTTGTGGACCTTCATCTTCAACACCGTTGATCTTCCCGGTTGTCACAGCTTTGTACAGATCATCTCGCTTTAAATCGTGACCAAACTGCACACCAGGGAATGCTCAAATCCAGTGAAGCCAGGCGGCCCGGTGGCCGTGGGTTCGATCCGTATCTGGGGGGATTCGTATTTTTAAAATTGACCTGGGCTCCCAGGTCGACGTAGTCTAAAGTTGGTACGAAGAAATGTTTTGGGAAGTAAAAATGGCCGGCATAATACTGACTATATCAGTGGTTCTCAACCGGTGGGGAGGGTGTCCAAGGGGGAATTAAGACTACAGATTGGCAGACACAAAATGGCTTCGGGCACAGTATCCTATTTAGTGATAATTCTTTGACGTTTTAACTGTTTATTTATTGTAATATGATTAATTTGGTGTGTTAATAAAATATTGTGAAAATAAAAAATGCACCTTTTGAGGCTAACAATTTTGGATTTTCTTCTTTCGTTCGCTGGAAAGAGGGGTGGGGGTGGGGGAGGGGGGGGGGAGTGACATTATGACATATGGTGAAAGGGTGCATGGGCCTAAAAAGGTTGAGAACCACTGGACTATATCACCCACCGAGAGCTGAGTGATCGATAATAATACAGTTCTAGAACCATATGCCCAGTGCGCCATATGGCAGGTAAAAATGTCCTTTATTCTTTACCTTTAAAGCGCTGAGAAATGACCACCTATTCGACAATATATTGTAATGTTTAATACGAAACCCACAAGATAGTTGTCCGTTAAATCCTGGAAAATACCCGGTGGCTGTCAGCAAATGTCTGAACGTGTAAAAGCTGATACTTTCATTAACACGCTGGTTATAACAATTTGGAATTAATCCAATGGATTTCAAACGGAATATATTTTACAATGCATTCATAAAGCAAAAGTAAAGAAGATTTATATGCTCACATACAATAGGTGCATAACCGCCCCTGCCATCCCGGCATGCATTGTGTGAGGCATGTTCCATCCTTGACATCACAAGCCGACTGACATTTTCCACATTTCCGAGCACAGTTTTCCCCAAAAGACCCGGGTCTGCATTCTGCAAGTGTGAATACATTTAGATATGCGTGTTTTAAAATTTGATCTAATAGTTTCACGCAATATAGCAGTGGAGTCTTTTGACAACGACATAGCTAAACTTGAGGAGGAAACATCGTCAATCAAGGAACCCCGTTAGCATAGTGACTAGTCAGCTCGTCTGCTACGACAGTGATCCAGATTTAATCGGCAACAAAGGCAGAATTATTTTGTTTCTTATAGGTTCGATTCTCGAGTAGAACCAAATCAAATACAATGGATACTTGATATTTTTCTCGGAATTGTCTGGGTAGCAAAGGCGACGAGGTAAGGAAATGGCTACCCAAAGATATTATCTCTTAGCCTGCGACACACAACAACAGCAATATTTGAAATGGGAGTACATTGCATTTAATTAAGTTGCAGCATTTTGACTGTAATTTGATCGTACATTGGCCTGGAAACGAAACATTTCTGGAACAATCTTTCTCTCCGGGGCAGTTGTTACATAAAGTTTAAAATGAGAACTCTAAGCATTTATTTTCTAGGTTTATTACGAGAAATGACTCAGAATTGTATCCTTTTACCTTGTCATCTTTACGTTTGTTAGAAGCTCCACACGGGTCTACAAAGGGCATGGATCACTCTGGAAAGGAATGCATATGGTGGCGCCCACGGCCACTCTTTCATTACCTCATACACTGCTGTTTATCGGACCTGGACATTGTTGTGTAGCCCATAGACGTGTTAATCACAGGATGTGTGAAAGACACGCATAGATTTAAGCTCTAGACTGTTCTAGCAGTTTTAACATCTCTACGGGATCGAGCATTGCATTGTTGCAAACACGAAGGTACGTGTACCCAACAGAAGTCATGCCGCTTAGATCTGACTGTGGACTGGAGATGATTTCCGAGAAGATCTTTTCATGTGGTACTGGTGAGTGTGGTCTTCCTGGCCATCTAGAGTTTTAACACTGAAAGTGTTGTAACGCTGAAAGGACGTACTGGTTTTGAGCAGATTTTTATTGCTCAGAGTATGAATTTAATCTTCGAGTTTAATAGTTTATTACTGAGATTCCACCCAAAAAAATAGATTGACATTAGTAATAAAGAGGCCCCCCCCCCCCCCTCGACGTGTCTCCACCTTGCCGTGGTAGAGGGGCTTGTGTATCCCAATGACCCAAAGAGCTATGCCGACGGAAGCACAACTACATGTTGGAAACTTCTTGGGATAGGGACCAGACCAAGAGAGACACAACCTGCTGCCTTGCAGGTAGACTGAGGATAGAAGTCAAAGTCCGAATCAGGAGCACGATGCCATAACATCCTTGATCCGAACACATATTCTACGGCTCTCAGCTGAGGGATATGGCTGAACGCCTCTATGCCAATATCTCCCGGATGTGAAGGCCGGGCTGATACTCACCCACTGCTACATGCTTGGTCCAGACACTTGTTTGAAGGCTCTCGCCCGAGGGATATGAGGGATCCCCCGGATGAGATGGCCTGGCCGTTATTCGCTCTCTGCTGCATGGAGGTAAGGTGCTGAGCCGGCAGCAGATGTAGCCTACGTCGTGAGCTTTACTAAAGGTAGAAAAAGCGACCCAGTGGCAAGAAATGGTTACGATGAAAATCTGTATCTATACTCATAGAGTGAGCGTGGACAAAGGTGGAAAAAAGTCTCATTGGCACGAAATGGAACGCTTGGCTAGTGAATCCATTATGTGGAATTCCAAAGCAAAATTTGCTGAGTGGATGTCATCCCATTAACACGAAATGGAACGCTTGACTAGCGAATCCATTACGTGAAAGTCCGAAGCGAAAGCTTACTAAGTGGATGTCGTCTGCAGACTGACCGTTCCTGGTTTGTGCGGGGAGCGGTCCGTAGCGAACGAAATGCCCAATACATGGAAGTGAGGAAATAAAGCAGCCATATGAAGGACATAGCGATTCCTTGGGTAAGACCAGTACCAGAGCGTTATGCATCGGTTCTGCAATTATGGAAGCCTCCTTGGATGGCGGTAAATGCCCATGGACTGCCCCTTGCCTTCAAATGAGGGCTGACTGTGAAGTCCTCGACCGTTCCAACTTTGACCAGCTGGCACGTGGACGGCACCACAAAAGTGAGAGTCCCCCAGGAATGCTAACCTGGTTAAAAACACACGTTAAAGTCGGATGTGTTCGCCTAAGGGTTTTGGCCCAAGGGTGCATGACAAATCACACCGCAATTACATCTGAAAAGAAAAAGAAACACTCCTGATAAACACAGCAGAAGAAGAAGAAGTAATAAAGAGGCTAGCACTCTTGCCTCCTGGCCCGGTGCCAATGTGCTCGAATTCCCCTCGAAGCCAGCGTTTACAAAAATGCCGTGGGCTTTCCAGTCGACTCAGCCTAAAATAGGTACTATGACATATTCTGGAAAGTAAAGGCGGTCGGCAACATGTTAACCAGATGACCCATCGAACGCCGATTGATTTACAAACATGAGACTAGCACCATATACCCAACACGCCCCATGACATGGGACAGCAACCCCTTTCTTTTGTACTGAGGTGGTTCTTGAGAAGTGGTTGCCTCCTCTCTGATATGGCGCAGATCCTCTTCTGTCATGGAACTAATGTGTGGAGTGTTTGTGGCCACGGAAAGTCGTCGTAACAATGTGGCTAGTGCACTCGCTGACTAACACATTGGGTCGGGGTTTAATTCCCTGGTTTGGTAGCGTGCGTAAATACAGGCAGGCAATATTCGACCACATTAAACAGAAAATGTAATTTAAAAACAAAAGCGGTTTCAGCTTAAAAATAAAACTGATTTAAATATGAATCATTGCATAAGGCTCACCAACGTTGCACTTGGAAGCTGACCATCCCTTCCGACAACCTGAGATGCCACAATGACCAGTTATCTTGTCACATGTGTGATTGAGGCAGTGTCCACAGGTGTATTGGCAGTTAGGTCCCCAGCCACCTGCCCTACATTCTGTAGGATATGTGGAATATATGAAATATATGTCAGTAAAGCAAAGGACATTTTTACACAAACAGTTGGTTATATGCAGAAAGCTGTTCATACTGGAGATGGAAAATCTCAAACGTGAAGAAGAAAGACAAGGATCCAAGAGCTGGACTGGAAAAAAGGACGACATACTGCCCCATCTCAGTGAAAGAC
This sequence comes from Cepaea nemoralis, assembly GCA_014155875.1. Lineage (NCBI taxonomy): Eukaryota > Metazoa > Mollusca > Gastropoda > Stylommatophora > Helicidae > Cepaea > Cepaea nemoralis. The sequence goes on along the minus strand of JACEFZ010003678.1, from coordinate 82,466 downwards.
AGAAAATGCTGGGGATCCAGCTGACTTAATGTATGTGTGAAGATGGCAGCAGATCTGATCTAATTTTTGGTTGCAGGCAAGCCCGAGACAGGAGAAAGTGAAGGGAAGGAAACACCTTAATAAAATCCCTTGCCGACATACGATGAGCTGGGCTGAAAGATGCAGAGACTTAGTGTCAACTTCAACACAGATTACTCGTCGGTGCAAAATCACATATATAAATAATATATAAATTAACCCATAAATAGCTCGTTTCTTCAGCAAATTAAAATACTAGAAGCAATATTATAATAAAAGAGCTAATGATTGAGAGGTAAGAATTACCCATCCCATAATTCTGAAGGCACCGCTTTTCAACCTGGATAAGACAGTGATTGTGATATCATGTGAGGAGGTCAGCATGGCCGAATGGATAAGACTGCTCGCTCTTAAACTTCCGGTATACTGCTGCCGAGATAGCGAGTTCAACCCTTACACCGGCCAGTTTGACTAAAATATTGACTTCTGGTCCTTGACTTGGGAACGTACATTACAAGTACCTTAGAAGTCGGAGTAGGTTCACCTGATGGCGAGGGACACTGTTAACAGGGAAAGCTAGCCCACACACAAACATCAGTCCAGTGTAGACTACGCTGGAGTTCAAAGCGAGCGAAGGAAAACAAAATATAATGAGGAGGTAGTTGGTTTTAGGAACATTGGCGAGGTGAGTTAGCAGTTACCAGCTTTCATCGCAGCAGACAAGACAACACCGTTTCCTAGCATCTTCGGCATTTCCCGCATGAGATGTGCATGACGTTAATGTGGCTCATCTATTATCATCATAAAGAATTGCTGGGTATAATGATGCTAAAGAGAGAGAGAATGTGTGTGTGTGTGTGTGTAAGAGAGAGAGAGAGAGAGAGAGAGAGAGAGAGAGAGAGAGAGAGAGAGAGAGAGAGAGAGAGAGAGAGAGAGAGGTGGGGTAGGGAGGAATAGCTAAGATGAAAAATAGTGAATGCATGACAAATATATACACGCATTGAATAAGACATACGCGGAAGTGGCCACTGGGGAAGTCAGATTTCTCTCGTATACACTAACCAAAGATTGATTGCTTGACCTAAGAATCGATATCATAACACCCCGGGCAGATTCATAGATGCTCTGTCTCCCACAGCCCATGTCGCAAGGTGTAGATGCTAGTCATGTTGACGAAGTCCTCCCATACACCCTCTCTACCAGACCTATACATAACTCCTAATTGGAGCATCTTGTGATTTGTTGTTTCATCTACTGATCGTTGATAGACAGTCTTCAATATGTTTGCCTTGTCCCCGAAGCGTGTTCCTTCCACTGTGGATTTCGAAGCCAACCGCTCTCCTCGCTCGTTACCTTGTACGTCAGTATGCCATCGACAATATATCCGTGTTAAGTTCCAGCAAGACAGAGTTACCGACGCATGGTATCCATCATTCCAATCTATCCATTTTGAACTGTTCCAAAAATAAAGGAGGTGTCCGTGGCGATGAGGTCAGCTGGGCAGAATGGATAAGAGCTCCCGTTCTTTAAGCATCAGGTGTTCTGATGCTGAGGTAGGGGGTTTCAACCATACACAGGTCAGTTAGACAAAAATGTTGATTTCTCGTCCTTGATTTGGGGACGTAAATTACAAGTACCTCTGAAGTCAGAGTGGGTTCGTCTGGTGGCGAGGGACACATGTAATAGGGAAAGCTAATCCACACGCAAAACTGAGTCCAGTACTACAAGAAGTAGTGTGTATGAACTACCCTTGAGTTCAAAGCGAGCGAGCGCAAAGAAAAAAATCCGTGGCGATGTGGTCAAGCCACATACCTCGCGCTAAGAAGGTCGTGGGTTCGATTTCTGACGAAGTCAATCGGTTCACGAGTACAATGTTTTTTTGGATACTCCTGGGACCGTTGCTTCAGCTACGGAGTTCTTGCTCTGTCAGACGATTTCTTCAGGACGTTCTGTGGCAAATAAGACCCAGTCATATGGGATAGAACGGGTCTATTAACTTTGGGCAATCATGAAATATATTAACACTGACCTTTGGTACAGAAGAGGCCCTCAAAACCCGAGTCGCACCCTGATGGACACATCCCGGTCTGTCTGTCGCAAGAAAAGGCACCATAACAGTGACCACATGCAAATGCACAGTTCTGGCCATGACGACCCGGCTCACATTCTGATGAGATTTAATGGAATTTAATCAAAACAACGCGACATACAAACGCAGAGCATTATTAAACTCTTACTATAAAAAATCAGTTTAACCCATCAACACATTGTGTGTAGGTCTGGAGGACAATGCCGTCATAGAAACTCACAAGATCAAGCTGCTGTGTCAGAGTCCATTGAATTCCATGTCTGGTGTCCATTGTTGTCTTCATAGTTCAGTCTATATTCAGTAAGAATAATACAGCTGGTATCCCTGTCGCTATCCTGTTTAGCTCACCTGTATCTGTTAGTTTTCCCTCATCTCTTTATAAGTTGCCTTTGATAAATCAAAGATGTCTGTGGGAGCCCATCGTGCCCCATCAGTTTCGAATGGGAGATTATATGTCAATGCTGTCGAAGACTTGTTCACAGTGCACAAATGCAACATTACACCGACTATTTAAGGTTATTGCTTTGCTATATTATTATGAGTAATATGGCTGTCTAGTCAGTGTGTGATATGTTTAGTCTGAAGTCTGCCAGTTCATCCCATCAAATTGTCTGTCAATGACGTCTGTTATTCACTTCAGAATGATCCTGCGCACTATTTCCTTAGAAAATGACACTATTATTATTCCTATATAATGTTCGCACTCCTGCACGACACCTTCTTTAGCAGCTTTCCTAGATATTCTCCTCCGAAGTCGGAGAGTGCCTGCCTGTACGGCGAGGAACCACCAGTCTGCACACCAATAAGCCAGACATGGGACAACGGATACTCACGCAAACCTCAGGTCCTGTATGACATCACACTGATGTTGGACAACAGGATGCCTTCATCCGACATACAGGACTTCGTGTTGGAGCTCAAGCCAACGAACACAAGCAAGCAAGCAAGCTAGATATTCTTCTCTACAGTATTCTGCTATTTTTTAAGTCTTCCAGTTTCTGCTAAATAATGTATGCAGTAAATCAACTGAGGTGTTTAAAATGGCCGTACAGCGTTTGCTGGAATACCACGTGGAACAGCAGCTGTCTCATTTTTCAGAAATTTGCAGATTTTGTAATGTCTTCTTTTGTTGTTTTTTTTTACAATTGATATCTAGCTCCATTTCTGCAGGCTGGATATCTCAAACGTTTTCTAGGATTAGTCTCTTCGAAAATTCCTCAAAACATTTAGCCCACCTGGCTTAGTTGATGTTTAATGTTGGTGAGAACTTTCTCATTACTACTGTTGATCACTCCACTAGGTTGATTGTAGCTTCTGAACAGCACGAAGATGGACACAGGTCAATGCGGAAACCTTGGGCATGAACATCCATGAGGCACGAGAACTGGCAAGAGATCGAGACACTTTGTGGTCGGCCGTGATGAGGTCGACGTTCTTCATAGAACTGGCCACATGATAATGAATGTTGTATTTGTGGTGGTGTACAGGTCGCTAAAGTTTCCATTTTCTGGTGCTACTTTTGTCTCTTGCTGGGCTATGAACATATTATTATCTATCAGTCCTTATTTGATTCCTAACTTCTTTACTGGCGTGTGTGTTTGTTTCATTTGATTTGACTTTAGTCGCCCTGGTTTTGACATTATTTAAATCTGCTTTTTACCTGTTTCCTTTCGACTAATTGTAAAGGGTAGACGAGGTTAACCATGCTTTTTGTTATGTTTCCTTTTCTTTCCAAATGCTGTTAAATAGCTGCCAGCAATCTTCTGTACTCCCATCGTCTGCTAACTGTTGCAGAACTGGTATTTATTAGATATTGTGATTACATTTTATTTTCTTGGTGCCTGAGATTTCATACATTGTTTTGATGTCCTTGTTGATTGGATGTTATGAATCTCTTGCGTTTTATTAACTTCACTTTTCATGTCAGCACATACTGTGCAGAATTTACATTTGCAATCAAGCATTTGTCATCAAGCAGAGATGATCTAAATTCTGTATTATTACAGATATGATCAAGCTGATTGTCTATAGTGTGGTCTGGTGATACCACGTTGCTTTAAATATTATTTTATGTGCAAAAACACTTCCTCATATGGACAATTGTTTCACTACGCAAAAATTAATGATTAAGTCCAAATGTTTGTTCATTAGCAAAAATCCGTGTTTCCCGATGATTTCTTCATAACCCGTTTAAACCGAACTTATCTTGGCAACATTCGGGTCACAAATGAAAATTGTGATTTAGATATTTCTTTGATTACTTTTAGTACTTTGACGTTTCATGTAAAAATCCCCTATAAATGATTCATCTTTATGTTTTGTTGGTGCGCTACAATGGATAACTTTCATGTTTATCTCCCTGTATTTATAAAACACACACACACACGCGCGCGCACACACACACACACACACACACACACACACACACACACATATAATTATTGCGCTCGCTCGCTCGCTTTGAGCTCCAGAGTAGTCCATACACACTACTTCTCGTAGTATTTGACTGAATTGAGCGTGCGGGTTAGCTTAACCTATTTACAGTGTCCCTTGCCATCAGGTGAACCCACGCCGACTTCAGAGGTTAATTCTAAATGTTTCTGTTATTATTCTAGATTTCACTTATTCCCACTCTGATTGTGCTTGTTCTGCCTATTTATATAGCATTAAGACAACTCCTTCACTGCGAGGGACATTTGCCTCTTTATGGCCAGAGAACAGCACTGTTTCACATGTGTTTAAAAGCTTTCACCTGCTTCTTTACATCTTCTTTCACATAAATCCGAAATGACAGACTTATATTATTTAATTTTTGTTCTACTACGTACGCTGTTTTTCCTAATTCATGCATGATTATACCATTCCAGATACCAATACTGGAGATAGTCTTAGGTGAAAGGAGGCAAGTCGGTCATCCAGACTCATATCGTCATTCTGTCCATCGTGCCATCACTCTACTAGAAGAGCCATCTTTAATTTTGCTTGAGTTATTATTCTTTCTTTATCTTTACACTTGCTTACGATTAGTTGCATGTTGCAGCTAAAACTGTGTACTGCGTGGGGTTGTCTGTCTAACCCCAACCCTCCTTAGTTGTCGCTTACGGCATGCATGGCAGTTTATAATGCGACTTTTCTGTGCTACCATTTAGGACCAATATAACACACAGGCGTAATCACATTCTGCTAGCACCTCTCACATCATCTAAAAGTTACAAGAACGGAAGCTGATAATCTAGATAAGATTAAAGACAAGCGATTAGGGAATTGAAACTCGAAATCATGTTAAGGCGAATTACAAGTGTTTAGCAGATATAAACTAGAAATTCAGTTGTGACGAATTATGAGAGTTAAGAAGATATAAACTAGAAACCAAATTCAGACGAATTACGTGAGCTGAGAAGGATGGGAACTACACATTAAATTAAGACAAATAACAAATATTTTGACACGACAAAAAGTCACCTGTATCACACCTGACCCCTTTCCAACCTGGCTCACACCTCCAAGGACAATTACCAGTTTGTGGATCACATGTGGCGTTGTCCAAGCACCGGTGACACTCATGGACACAGTCTATGCCGTAAGTGCCTGCCTGGCAAGCTGTTCGTGAAACAGTATTTACCATATCAATATTATGAAAACAATGTATTGCTTTAGTGAATTCAAACAAGGCAGCCATAGACAATAAAATCCACGATGTGTTCCCTGGCATATTTCGCACCATAAAGTCATGGGTATACTGCATATCATTATATATATATATCTCATCTCATCTCATCATGTTCCTCTTGTACCTTGCGGTGTCGAGGTGAAGTATAAACTTCGTGAGAGTGCCCGGTTATGGGCTTCGTATATCGACATTCCCATGGATTCTGTTATTCCCTCAGTCCAACGTTTACGTGGTCGGCCTCTTCCTCTGTTTCCATCTGGTCTGTACGTCATTGCTTGTTGTGGCATGCTGTTGACTGGTAGCCTACTTGCATGGCCAAACCATTTGACTTGCTGCTTTCTAATAAAATCTAGAGCAGCTTTAACCCCCACTTTAGTCATGATTTCTTCATTTCTGATCTTATCTCTTCTTGATACGTTGAGTATTCTTCTCAGGAACCTCATTTCTGTTGTTGTGATTTGTCTTTTCTCTTTTTCTGTCATTGTCCAGGTTTGGCATTGGAAACACAGAGTTGGTAGGAAGATTGTGTTGTAAAGTGCTTTCTTAGTAGTTATTGATACATGTTTGTTCTTTAGTATTGGTGCCATTTGTCCAATGAGTTGATTAGCCTTATTGCACCTATTTTCGATCTCGTCTTCTGATCTGCCATTTGATGATATTATACTTCCTAGGTACTTGAAGCTCTTTACTTGTTTCAAGGGATGTTCGTTTAGGTGAATTGTTGCTGTTTGTTCTTCTTTAGTTATAGTCATTACCTCTGTTTTGCTTGTGCTAATTTTCATGTTATGTTCCCTACACATTTCGTTTAGACTATTCATGTGGTCTTGTAATTCAGCTTCTGATTTTGCTATTAGTGCTTGGTCGTCCGTAAACAGGAGTTCTCTAATGGTTAGATTTGCAGATGGTTCTTCTTCTGTGTTCTCGTCATGCGGTATTCTTGCTGTCTCTGCTTGGCTGGTTTCTTTACATATGTTGTCTATATATGTTATGAACAAGAGAGGGGACAGGACACAACCTTGTCGTACTCCAGATCTTATGGTGAAGTGTTCTGAGTGTCCTCCAGTTGCTCTCAATATGCATTCACTGTTGTCGTATAAACTTCTACATAGGTTTGTTAGATGTGTACTCACTCCATATTGTTTAAGGATTTTCCACAGCTTGTTTCTATCTACCCTATCAAATGCCTTTTCTTGGTCAACAAAGGCTAAGTAGAGTGTTTCATTGAATTCAATTGATTTTTCTATAAGTTGTCTAAGAGCAAAAATGGCGTCTGTGCATCCTTTGTTTTTCCTAAATCCAAGCTGCGTTTCGCTTAGCTGGGGTTCTAAAGTAGTTCGTAATCTTTTTTCAAGAATTTAGCAAAATATTTTCCCAGTATGACTCAACAGTGAAATGCCTCTGTATTGTGTGCAATCTCTTTTGCTGCCTTTGTTTTTCCAAATTGGGATAATTATGGCGTTTCCCCAGTCTCGTGGTGTCTGTTGTTCTACCCAAACATGGTTGAATAGTCTATGTAGCCAAGCTGTTCCTACTTCCCTTGCTGCTTTAATTAGTTCATTTGGTATTTCATCCTGTCCTGGTGATTTGTTCAATGGGGCTAATCTGATGGCTTCTATAATTTCTTCTTTTAGTATGTCTGGTTCTAGTTCCTCGGTGACATCTGTGTAGGTCTCTTGAATTCCTGTGACATCTGATGGGATGTTGAGAAGTTGTTCGAAATACTGCTTCCATCTTATTAGGATGTGTTTTTGTTCACTTATTGGTTCTCCATTTTCGCTGTTAATTATTTCAGTTGGGTCAAAGGGTACTCCTCTGGTTCGCATTGCACTTATCTTTTTGTAGAAGTTTCTGGTTGCCTCCTTGTAGTTTTTATTTAGGGTTTTTCCATACTCTTCCCAGTTATTCTACTCACATGTCTTCTCGATATTCTGTATTCTATGAGATTATATATATATAGATATATATATATATATATATATATATATATATATATATATATATATATATATATATATATATATATATATATATATATATATATATATATATATATATATATATTACGTGCGTCGTTTGTCGTGTCATTCGCACTGCGACCGCTAACAAGTCAAGTCGCATTATTCTGTCAAGAAGCCTGATCAGCGGAAAAATGTCACGTGGAAAGACCAACAACAAGAAACACGCTGTTGCCATGATGTGCAGCGTGGGAGCCGACACCAAGAAGAAGAACGTCGAGAGCCCACCTGCTAGCTGCATCAAAGAGCCTGATATTACAGCCATCACTGAAGCTACTACGAGGGAGAAGATTGACAGCCCAACACAGTCAACCAAGACAGCAGAGAAGAAGGAGAAAGACACCAGAGTCGGAAACACTGACTCGAAAACAGTCCGATGGGTTGTCAAGCGGATTCCTGTGGAGCTGACAGATGAAGAAATCCTGAAGCAGCTACGTGAAGAGAATCTTCACATCCGAGTCTTGAAGGCGGAGCGGCTTCTCACCTACTCCAAGGTACCTACAACCTTGGCAGTAGTGACGTCGGAGGTCAGCAAGATGCCGACCACAGCATCATTCAAAAAGAGAATACAGCAACCAGAGAGATTCATACCAAGAATCACGCAATGTTCCAGATGTCAGAAGGCCGGCCACAGTAGAGCTACGTGTCGCAGTAAGACGGAAATATGCCGATACTGCGCCGATCACCACGCCTTCAAGGAGTGTCCGCTGACCAAGCTGGACACGGACTTCCGAGCACCCAACAACAAAAGAAAGTGCGCCATCTGCCTGGGCAAACATGGAGCAAGATACCTGGGCTGTCCGTACCTGCAGAGACACAGAGACGTCTTAAAGATCGCCATCATCACAAAGACACCATTCAAGGAAGCAATGCAGAGGGGCGAGACAGCCACGGGTATAGCACAAGCTGAAAGAGATCAACTTCAAAAGCAGATAGACGAGTTGAAGAAGCAAGTCAAGGCACTGCTGACGACGTCTCCGACCAGCGATAATGAGAAGCTGCTGGCCGACATGAAAGAAATCCAGCTCGACATCAAACAAGAGATTCAGCGCATGGCTGAGATGAAGAAGGAGAACGAAGAAATCCTACAAATGATCAAGACCGAAAGAGAATTGCATAGAACTGAAATGGGACTCTTTCAAAACAAATTAACAGAAGCCACACAAGAACTCACAGAGAAACAGCAAGAAGAAAACCAAGAGACCGAGCCTGAACCGCAAGCTGAAGCCAGCAGCCCAACCACAACGCCGAAGAGGGAACTACTATACCGTCGGATCTCTGAAGGAGGCACAGAATACCCAGTCGACAAGGAGGAACTCAAGCGCGAGGAATTCTGAAGGCGCTGGGAAGAAAAAGAAAAGAAGAAGCCTAAGAAACTCCGGGGGAAACCGATGGTATACCCAGTAGTACTCTACGACCGTGAGAACGACTTCGAGTACTATATAGATGACGGTAAAATCGTCCCATGGCTGACCACGGAGGAAGAAAACTTTAGGCAGCAGTATCGCAAACGCAACAGTGAAAACATGCACAAGGAGGGAAATGAAAACGTCGATAAGCTCCTACAGAAAATACACAATAAAGGAGAAAAACAGACCAAATAAAAAGTCCTTTTAAGGACTGCAACCAATAAAGCCAGGAGCCTGCACCACCAAAGAAAACAAGATGAAACATGCACAAAGGACAGCCACGGACCGATCCCCCAGCTGGAGGGGGATTACGAAAAGTCCTTATAAGGACTGCAGCCAGACGAGCCAGGAGCCTACACCAACAAAGAAAACCATAACAACAGAAGAGCACAAAGGATAGCCGCCGACCACTGCTGACGTCACAGACACAAACGCTACATAACCAGTCCGAGATAGGACTCACAAGACAAGAATTAGGGTGAATAAACCCACAAAAACCACGATCCTCAATTATAACCACAGCTGATGAAGCAGGTTAGATGAGGACGAATTTGGAATTTTTGTTTTTGAAATTTGGAATTGGAATTGGAATATATATGAGGTAGAAACGAGTAAGGAAACATATATTGGAAACAACAAGTTGCTATAAGGATTGATTATGAAGTAATTCTATATCAACCTATTAAGAGAGGTGTGAGACAGGGATGTGTAATGTTTCCAGATTTTCTTTTCTATACAGTGAAAATATTTTAACATTAGATATGCGGATATTACCGTATTGATTGCAGACAATGAACATGATCTGCAACGTTTAGGAGATAAGGTTATTGTACACAGTGAACAACTAGGGTAATAATTACATTGTAAGAAGACAGAGCTTATGGTCGTCTCCAATAAGACAGAAATATCACAATGTAAGGATTTTTTTATTTGCATATCCTTTACAGAAAATTGCAGTCAACATCAGCATTTTCAGCTGCTGTTGATGTTTTGGAAAGGTTTACGCTCACTTGTTTGCCACTGCTTTCTGAACGACCGGCTCACATACCCCCGTAAGTAACCAACGCGACGCGTTCCGATACCGAATCTCGCGCAGCTTTGTTTCGTACGAGAGTATACAGGATTACGAACAACGTCCTTAACTCCTAAACCAGAGAGACCGGCACAAAAAGGATTAATGGGAATATTCTTAAACAAGTGAGTCGGCACAACCATCTCGGAACAGTCATACCATCTGTTGGCTTGAAGAGATTAAAACAAGAATCACTATGGCAACGGTAGCCTTTTGCAAAATGGAAAGCATATTGACTAATAAAAAATGTCAGTTGCAACGAGGAAAAGAGTTTTGAAGTGCTACTTAGAACCTGTAGTTTTGCATTATGTGAAAATGGACGATGAGCAGACAAGGTGAAACAAACATCTAATGGCAGTGGGAATGTAGTTTCTGAAGAAATGCAAAGAATACTATGGGCATACAGAAAAACCAAGAGGTAAATAAAAACCGCAAACTGATAAGAGAAATTAGACGTAGACAGTCACATATTTGGGGCACGTTATGAGAAGAAATAAACTAGGGAACTTGGTGACAATTAGCAGGATTGAGATGAAAAGAACAAAGAGAAGGCTGAGAAGTAAATACCTGGATGGCTTGACCACGTGGCATGGTCGGGGTAAGAACACAGAGCTTATACACGACACTAGTGATCGTGTAAGATGACGAAACATGACCGCCCACGCTTACCAGTGTGGCCCATGATAATGATGATGAGAAACGAGTAGCCAGCAGTTCTATATAATTTCATTATCATTACGACCACCACCGCCAAGATATTCATCATCAGAATAATTTCATGTTTTAAGTCCGCGTGATTAAAGCTCTGCCTTTACATTTATTAGGAAAGCCAGAGTCCAGACATTGGAAAAATTGATACGCGGGTGTTTTAATTGTGTCCCTGTGATGACGCTGCTAATCAAGTAAATTGGAAAAACAAAATCCTTTTTAACTATGTAAAGAAAGGACATCAGGAAAATATAAAATTAAATTGCAATGTTTATGGTGTTATATAAGAGGCGTGTGTGACAATCGGGAGCTAGTAAATCATGTTTTATGCCATTTGATTTAGTTTAATCTGTCATCATCATCGTCGGTATCATCATCTTGTGCCTTAACGACAAGCTAGGGCAGTCATGGTTCTCTTGTGATTTATTCTTATATATCATCTACTGTTATTTAGTCTCTTACATATCAGGCGACAATTAATGCAAGCAGACAGATCTTGAATGTATGCTCTGTCGGATGTAATAAAAACTACTACATTATTTAACATAGCGGAGATCTTCAGGCAAGCAGAAAACACATATAATGAATTACAAAGAAATAAGCAATCTACGGATTAGAGCACACGCAGACGATTCTACGCATACTGGTGTAAAGAATAGGTTCTTATGTCATATTTCTTTCCAATCAAACAGGTGCCGTCTCCACAATGAAAATTGGCTGAAATGGATCTCCAATAATGTCTGTCTCTCGCCTTGATTGTACATTTTGTCAGACTGCTGTACTTCAATCTCTTGATTTTGTCTTCCCACTTGTATCGTTGTCTACTTCTTCCTCGCTTGTCTATAAAATGTCAACGGTCATTTACTGCCAATGCGGTGTATGGCAGAGGGGTCTTTGAGCCTGAAGAATTAAGGCCGCCTGGCTAGTGCAGTCGCCGCGAACTGTGCAGGTTAGGATTTTCTTTTTTCCCTCGACAGAAAAAAATCCCACACCTTACCGAGGGATCGAACCCGGATCTCCCAAAGGAGAGTCCGGTGTTTTAGCCACTCGGCCAGCCGCTCCTCGCTTGTCTATAACCTTACTTTTCAGTATAATTTTATACATTTTTCCTCAACGTTAATTAAAATAAAATTAATATTACCATTGATTTCTGTGCTTCCCAACATTTCTTGAGTTGCTATACGAGTAACTTGTTCATAGTAGTCAAACAATCTGCAACACCTCCGCAATCACCACTACCACCATGAACATCACCACCATCAGCATAACCACCATCACCACCACCACCATCATCGCCATCACCCTCATCATCACCATCACCCTCATAATCATCACCACCACAATCATCACCACCACCATAAACACCACTACCACCATCATCATCACCACCACGACCACAATCACCACCACCACCATCACCACACCATCATCATCATCATCATCACAATCACCACAATCATCACCACCACCATAAACACCACTACCACCATCATCATCATCACCACAATTATCACCACCACCATAAACACCACTACCACCATCATCATCACCACCACGACCACAATCACCACCACCACCATCACCATACCATCATCACCATCATCATCATCATCACAATCACCACAATCATCACCACCACCATAAACACCACTACCACCATCATCATCACCACCACGACCACAATCACCACCACCACCATCACCATACCATCATCACCATCATCATCATCACAATCACCACAATCATCACCACCACCATAAACACCACTACCACCATCATCATCATCATCACCACCACCACCATCATCATCATCACCACCACCATCATCATCACCACCACCATAATCACCATCACCACTACCATCATCACCATCACCTTCATCATCACAATCACCACAATCATCACCACCACCACCACAATCACCACCACCACCATCACCACCACCATCATCACCATCATCATCACCATCATCATCACAATCACCACAATAATCACCACCACCATAAACACCACTACCACCATCATCATCACCACCACCACCATCACCACCATCATCACAATCACTACAATCATCACCACCACTATAAACACCATTACCACCATCACCAACACCATCATCACCATCACCACCACCATCATAATCACATATCAAGCCCTTTGCAGACCGTCGCTCTCACCACAACCCGTCAGAATGATGGTTCGATCCTCCGCCAATTGTCCTGCCTCGCGTATCGTCATGCCTGGAGTGTCTGTAATGTCCCATGTCACCGCCGTATTGCTCAACTCCCGCCTCTACTTCCAGGAATCATGTCTTCCATTACCGCCCTTTATAAACCGCCGTGATATCTAATGTGGTTGAAAAGTTCAGTTTCGAGATATAATGTTTCTTATGAACCAATTTTCTTTGATGTTAGAGATAATTCCCTACGCCATGCGCATAAAAAAATTATGTATGAAGCTTGTGTATTTTGTGCTTTTCTATTTTATGAAGCAATACTAAACAGCAATGACAAACTACTAAACGTAAAAATTGCCCACTCAATAACAACTACACATATTCTGGGGTTAATTACGATGTCCTGTAAAGGATATGCAACAAAGATGACACGAACATCATGTCGAGATTGCCTTTTATCCAAGGGCGCTGTAGGATATCCGACAGGTTGTGAATCCTTTGGAAGACTAAAGTCTAAATGTGACTCTTAAGTCTGATGTATTGTCTTGCGCCTTTCGAAGTAAGATTGATTTATACATTTCCCCCAAATCCGGTACCAAAATGCCATCTGCACATGGGCAGTGTCGCGGAGCTCTTCTTTCCCTCTCCAAGTTCAATAACCAGCCAGGTTTTGCAGGACCTATTCTGGAACTTCACATCTGCGGTGTGGCATATTAGGATGCACTCAGGTCACACTCAGCACAGAGCATACAGACTGGCTGTGATTAAAATAATAGTGTAAAAAAATTATCCCAAAGCAGTTTTCTGCTATGGATCTATAATGTGATAGTGCCATCACATTTTGTAGGCATGAGAGCAAGGAAGATTAGGTGGTCAGTCTTTCGCTCACTTTGGCAAGCAACGACCCTCCGGCGTCTAACGATCGTCCGGCCATGCTCATGACATTAACAGCGCAGTTCGCTATCAACTTTGCTAGCGCGTCTGTCTCGCTGGGATAAGGTTTAGATTATTAATGCTTTCTTCACTGGAGTAAGGTATTTCATTGTCAACAAAGCAATGCCCAGAGGGAAAGGACTTTGGTAAAAGCTAAAGTAGGAGAACAACAAAGAGACGTAGATGTTAAAGCATATAGTCATAAATAAAACAGCATTCATATAACAAAAAAACACTTCACATTAGAAATAGGCAGTTAGAATTGCGAGAAGAAAAATACTGGAACACACTGTAACAACTAGGAATATTTATGGAGTCAGAGATAAAGGAAGACATTGAGAGAACTCTCTGGACAGTCATTTATCATGACATGAAATCATATAAGGGCACGCATTGACACATTCTCTTGGAGATCGCAAAATGTGGAGAAGCACGGTCACCCACTACATTGCCCAATGCACGTGTTGATGATACGACACAATGAACCTTACCTTGTTGACAGAAGGGCCCGGTCCAGCCGGCAGCACAACCGTTGGGGCACTTTCCGGTCTCATGATCACAAGACTGGTTGTTGTAGCAGCCACCACATTTATACCGGCATTCCTTCCCGTAGTGCCCCGGACAAGCTGTAGATCAAAATGCAACTTATCAAGACCTCCAATAGTATATATAGATCATCATCATCATGTGCCCTGCCAGCTGGCGCAGGCGTTCATGGCCCTCCACAGATGTCGGTCCTTGGTGTTCTGGATCAATTCTGATGAGGATATTTCTCCGTGCCACCGTTTTAGTCCATCCAGCATTATTTATCTTGGTCGGCCTCTGCCTCTCTTCCCCTTGATCTTTCCAGTCATCACAATGTTTATCAATGCCTCTCTACTCAACGCATGGCCAAAGAAAGTTGTTTTTCTCTTTCTTATTGTTGTATGTAATGTTCTAGTTTCATTAACCTCTTTCAAACAATCGTGGTTTTACCCCAGGCAGTCCGTGGAATTCGCAACATTCGTCTCACGAGCACATCTCTGTTGATTTCAAGTTCTTCATAACTTCATTTACTTTCCAAAATTCACTGCCACACAGCAAAATAGGTTCTATTTAGTATTTTAGCACTCTATTTCTTACATTCAACGACAATGACTTAAAAAGTCGCTTAAAAGTCGACAGGGTCGACTTCATTGCACCGGGTTTTATTCCATATGGCTCGGTCTCTTTCCGCAGCACGGAAAGCGTCGCACAAAGCACGAACTCCGTAGCTTTTAGCGACGACCCACAGGAGACTCCGAAACATTTAACTCATAAACCGAAGGGTGCGGCCCGGAATCGAACCCACAACCTTCGGAGCACGAGTCAACAGCTTGACCACTTCGCCACAGATTGCATGAGAAACTTTTCATTTTCTGAAATGCAGCTTTTGCTTGCCCTATTTTGTTTTTAATCCCTGTTGTGCATCTTCCATCTGATGTCATAATTGATATTTTTCAACATTTTAATCAACCATCATGTTTTACTTTATCAAATACCTTGGTATAAACTACAAAGCACAAATATATGTCTTTAAGCATCTCTATTGATCTTTCTATTAGTTGACGTAATGTGTACATTGCATTTGTTGTATTTGTTTCCTTCCACAAAACCGTACTGTTCTTCACCACATTCCATGTGTATTTTCTTTATTGTGAGTAGAAGCTTGATGACGTGGTTTATGGGGTTAATTGTTCGACAATCTTCGCATTCAGTTGCTCCTGGTCTTCTTGGTATTCCGGCTCCGTGGCGAAGGAATTACTGACGCAGTTCGTAATCCAGCATTCCCGCGTTCGAAACACAGCTGTGGGCGATTTGGCAGAAGACCACCCTGAGATGGTTTTTTGCGAAATTTGTATGGGTGCCGGTGGTTCAGAAAGCAATGACAAATTGCTGAACGTAAATGTGCAAAGAGATTACTGCAGCAAAAAATGCTGATGGTGACTGCGACGTCCTGTAAAGGATATGCAACTAACTTTAACTTCTTGGTATGGTATAAATACTGATTCCAATGTATTACAAGTTAAATATCGACAGTTGTAAATATCATTCAACATCTTGATTAATATTTATACTCCAAATTATCCCACTACTTCTAATTTTTCTATTGTGAATCCATCTGGTTCGGCTGTTTTTCTTTTCTTCAAATGCTTGATAGGGTCAGTGACTTCTTCTATTAGAACAGGTGGACTATCTGAGTTACTTTCTTCTGTTAATCTTTCCTCTATCATATAATTCTCTAATATATTATCTTCATTATAGCTCCTTCCTCTAATAAAGTCTTTCCTGTCCTTGACTTCATACACCCTGCATTTACTAATATTTTCTTCTCGTGAGCTCAGCGATTTGATTGTGCATTGTTTTGTATCTTTAATAGAATTTAATTCAATTTTCATGCACTGCACGTTAAGCCAACTGTCTTTTGCCTTTATACATTTGCCTCTTATGTCTCTATCTATCTTATCATCCTCTTATTTATAATTGTTAATTTGTTTTCTTTTGTTCTTCAACTTTAAAGATTGTTTCAATCATCATTTTTTTTCTTAAATTTTGCCTTCTCTCATGTAATATTTCTTTGCTGGGAGTCTCCGTGGCGAAGTGGTCAAGCCGTCTGCTTCTCGCTCCACTGATAATAATCACATAAGACTGGATTACTTATGGAAAGAGATAGGCCTCATACAAGAAAAATTGGCTCTCCCGGAGTTAGGTCATTAGGGGCCGCTGTTGAAAAAGACGTTAATGACCATTGTACACGTGCATTGGACATATGGTGCTATACTCATTGTCATGGAGTTGAAGGCTGTGGTGTGACTGATGAACGACATTCACGAACTCTGAAGCATTGACAGGACGACGGTTGTTTCACACAATGACGTTTCTCTTTTTACTAAATGGTTCACATTGTTTCACAGGATCACGCAATCATACAACGGATATACTATTACTATATTGATTCACATTGATACTACCAATACCATCCAATCATTATGTGCCATGCCGATAAGCGTGGGCGGTCATGTTTTGCCATCTCACTCGATCACCAGAGTCGTGGATCAGCTCCGCGTTTTTGTCTCGACTATACTTCGTGGCCAAGCCATCCAAGTATTTACTTCTTGGTATTTCCCGTGGTCCCTTCCCTTCGATCTTTCCAGTTGTCACCAAGTTCTCCAATTAATTTCTTCTCATAACATGCCCAAACAAGTTTGACTGTCTACGTCTAATGTTTCTAATCAGTTTACGATCTTCATTTGTTTCTTGTAGGATTTATTCATTGGTTTTTCTGTCTCTCCATGGTATTCTTTGCATTTTCCTCAGAAACCACATTTCCACAGCCATCAGATGTTTTTCAGCTTGTCTGTTCATTGTCCCCGCTTCACATCCATATAAAAGTACAGGTTCTATGTAGCACTTCAACCCTCTTTTCTCGTTTCAATTTATATCTTTTTATTGGTCAGTATGTTTTTCATCTTGCAAAAGGTTACCTTCGCAGTGACAATCCATGTTGTAATATCTTCAAGGCATCTCTCATCAGATGTTATGACTGTTCCGAGATAAGTGTACCTATTCACGTGTTTAAGAATGTGCCCATTTACTTTTACATTACATTGTGGTATTTCTTCCTTCATAGTGACGACCATAATCTGCGTCTTCTTACAATTCAATTTTAACCCTAACCACTACTAACATATCGGCGGCAATATAGTTTGCCATTGCCGAACTCTTGCTTCTGAGCCATATGTCTGCTACCACGGTCTCCGCTCGAGTGACGTTTTTGTTTTTCAACCGTCCTTTCACGCCCGTGTTCATTTAAAGTGCGCACTTCGCTCAACGCGCATTGCGCACCCAAACACAACAATAGCTAATTTTCCCGGAGTTAGGCCATTGGGGCCACTGTTGAAGAAGACGTTATTGACCACTTTACACGTGCATTGGACATATGGTGCTATACTCATGTTTATAGAACAATGGCCACTCACTGGTGCTATACTCATGTTTATAGAACAATGGCCACTCACTGGTGCTATACTCATGTTTATAGAACAATAGACACTCACTGGTGCTATACTCATGTTTATAGAACAATGGCCACTCACTGGTGCTATACTCATGTTTATAGAACAATGGCCACTCACTGGTGCTATACTCATGTTTATAGAACAATAGACACTCACTGGTGCTATACTCATGTTTATAGAACAATGGCCACTCACTGGTGCTATACTCATGTTTATAGTACAATAGACACTCACTGGTGCTATACTCATGTTTATAGAACAATGGCCACTCACTGGTGCTATACTCATGTTTATAGAACAATGGACACTCACTGGTGCTATACTCATGTTTATAGAATAATAGACACTCACTGGTGCTATACTCATGTTTATAGAACAATGGCCACTCACTGGTGCTATACTCATGTTTATAGAACAATGGACACTCGCTGGTGCTATACTCATGTTTATAGAACAATGGCCACTCACTGGTGCTATACTCATGTTTATAGAACAATGGCCACTCACTGGTGCTATACTCATGTTTATAGAACAATGGCCACTCACTGGTGCTATACTCATGTTTATAGAACAATGGACACTCACTGGTGCTATACTCATGTTTATAGAGCAATGGACACTCACTGGTCCAATACGCATGTTGATAGAACAATGGACACTCACTGGTGCTATACTCATGTTTATAGAACAATGGCCACTCACTGGTGCTATACTCATGCTTATAGAACAATGGACACTCACTGGTGCGATACTCATGTTTATAAAACAATGGAAACTCACTGGTGCTATACTCATGTTTATAGAATAATGGATACTCACTGGTGCTATACTTATGTTGATAGAACAATTGACACTCATTGGTGCTATACTCAAGTTTATAGAACAATGGACACTCACTGGTGCTATACCCATGTTTATAGAACAATGGACACTCACTGGGTGATGCGGTCGGTATCACACCAGCCACCTGTACTTCCCAGGAAATCCCCCTGAACCCATCTTAGGCTGGGTCACCTGGGAGACCAGGTCAAATTTAAAAGTTCGAATGAAAAACTTCCTGTGCTCTGAATGAGGGTAATGTCTTCATCCCCCACACCGGTCTACTTAGTTAGTTAGTTAGTTAGTCGCGATTCCAACTTCACAGCAACGGGTCGTCCCCATTATGCTCCGTTCCTGTGCCAGTGAATATCACATAAAATGCTCCTCACTGCCCCATAGGAAAAGTGGAAAAGACAGGAGTCTCGACAACCAACAAGGTACACTGTGCATAATGCCTGCGCCAGAATGTCAATACAAAAGTCCTGCACTAAAAATACAGTTTATCTTCGATGGAAGCGGCAGTCCCTAAAAAACCAGTAGCCACACATTACTGCACAAGGCAAAACTAGTCCGTTTGCGACAAAGCCAGCTACACCATTTTTCCCGACATGCAGTTCACGCCACAAACAACTGCGGATAGATAGATTTCCCTGTGCACAATGCCGCCGCCAGAATGTCAACACAAAAGTCCTCCACGAAACAAACAGTTCAACTTTGATGGAAGCGGCAGTCATTTTCCCATCCGGATAATTTTCTAGATGTTCACCTACACAGTCTAGATATTTCTAGATGTTGTTTGTTCTGTTTCAAGATGTTTTATGTCCAAAAAAAAAGGTGATAACTGCGCCACCTACGCCATTTTCCGAACATGCAGTTCTAAGTTCACGCCACAAACAACTACGGACAGATAGTAAAAGCCTTCACTGTACATAATGCCGTCGCCAGAATGCCATCACAAAAGTCCTGCACGAAAAATGCAGTCCATCTTTGATGGAAGCAGCAGTCAATTCCCCATTCGGAAATTTTTCTAGATGTTCACCTACACAGTCTAGATATTTCTAGATGTTGTCTAGCAAGTTACGCCATATTTTCCGAACATGCAGTTCACACCACAAACAACCTCGGACAGATGTAAAAACATTTCACTGTACATAATGCCGTCGTCAGAATGGTAACACAAAAGTCCTCCATGAAAATACAGTTCATTGTCGATGGAAGCGGCAGTCACTAGAAGACCAGCAGCCACACATTTCTGCATAAGGAAAAAAACCGGTAAATTCTGCGACACAGCCAGTCGCCATTGCTCCGAACATGCAGTTCACGCTCCAAGAAACATCGGGTAGATATAAAAGCATTTCACACGAAATTCACAGCTCACAGTCTCGTGCCACGCACTCAACTTAGTAGCAGGGCGTCGGAACCATACACTTCCAGTCCAACATGACGTAAATGCGAATGCAAACGGTAGCCACGAGCATAAACACTCCAGAAGCCTTAACCGTTTCAATGCCTATCCTCCATGTTCGCGACCGGTCTTTTGGACTTAAACGTGGAATTGTATTTCAGACAGGAATGTGCAGACCACTAAACATAACATTGCCTGGAAAATCAAACTAGGTTTGGTCGCAACATCCTGCAAAGGACATGCAACATTAGCTTCAGAATACACTTAGTTATATCCCTGTGTTGAAAAAACCGTTGACAGTGACAGAAAACACTTAGTTACATTCATGTGTCGAGAAAACCGTTGACAGTTATAGAATATAGTTAGTTACATCCCTGTGTTGAGAAAACCATTGACAGTGACAGAATACACTTAGTTACATTTCTGTGTCGAGAAAACCGTTGACAGTTATAGAATATAGTTAGTTACATCCTTGTGTTTAGAAAACCATTTACAGTGACAGAATACACTTAGTTACATTCCTGTGTTGAGAAAACCATTGACAGTTATAGAATACACTTAGTTACATCCCTGTGTTGAGAAAACCATTGACAGTGACAGAATACACTTAGTTACATTTATGTGTCGAGAAAACCGTTGACAGTTATAGAATATAGTTAGTTACATCCTTGTGTTTAGAAAACCATTTACAGTGACAGAATACACTTAGTTACATTCCTGTGTTGAGAAAACCATTGACAGTTATAGAATACACTTAGTTACATCCCTGTATTGAGAAAACCATTGACAGTGACAGAATACACTTAGTTACATTCCTGTGTTGAGAAAACAGTTGCCAGTTACAGAATACACTTAGTTACATCTCTGTTGTTGAGAAAACAGTTAACAATGACAGAATTCACTTAGTTACATCTCTGGTGTTGAGAAAACAGTTAACAGTGACAGAATACACTTAGTTACATCTCTGGTGTTGAGAAAACAGTTAACAGTGACATAATACACTTAGTTACATCTCTGGTGTTGAGAAAACAATTAACAGTTATTTAATACACTTAATTTCACCCCTGTGTTTAGAAAACCGTTGCCAGTTACATAATACACTTAGTTACACTCCTGTGTTGAGAAAACGGTAGCTCTCCCTTTCTCCCAACATCAAGTAATGACGCAGCTGTATTTACACACCTTTTGAATGTTTTCCACAATCCTGAAAACATTCTACCGGATACAGGAAAAACAATGAAACCCAGCGGTACCTGATTCGAGTTTTTATGTCAGTTATAAGAAGAGAAATTACTTTTTTGGAGCGAATTAATTATGAGCGAAAGCTCATTAACAGAGATAGAGAAGGGGGAAAATAGTTGCCAGATGAAAATGTATACCTGTGAAGATTATTTGTCATGAAAATAAAATGTGATCAAATGTTAACTTGTGGACATCTTTCAGTGAACTTGTCGTATCAGAGAGTGTTGCAAACAACGAACGAACGAACGATCGAACGAACGAACAAACTTTATTTTAAAAGGGTAACAAATTGGGCACGCAGGCCCGTCTTACATTCGGCCCTTTCGATCACTCATCTTTCATTCATCAAATGTACATGTTACATTTACATAGGGGGAAAAAACACATTGTCAAATGGATTTCGTAAGCATAGACAATGCATATTACGTATGGTACATTCACATGGGGGGGGGGGGGGGGGAAACATTGTCAAATGAAAGTAGTAAACATAAACAGTGCATATTGCAATTATGTGAGACACATTCCCCATCCACCCTCACACACCGCAGCCACCCACACATCCCTCAGACATCCCCCACCCACCAACACATACCTCCACGCACTCACACAGACTCGGGCAAACATACATGCCGCCACACACCCACTGATCCCCCACCCACACACATTTCCCCACCCTCACATGCATCCCCCACCCATCCCATAACCGACACGCACACACCCACCCACATACTCTCCATCACACACTCACACACCCGCAACCACCCAGCAAAACACACATCACAAAACCACACACACACATAACCCCGTCAACCCATACATCCCGCACCTATCCACATATACATCCCGCACCCTCACACTCACATTTTTCCCCACCCACCCACACACACATCAGCAAACCTACACCCACTCACCCACCCAAAATCCGCCACCTCTCAACTACACATCCCCCACCTATACACACATCCACACCCATCACAAACACATCTCACCTCCTGTCCACACATATCCCCCGCCCATAAACACCCAAACAACACACACCTCCCACCCACACACACCCCACCACCCACATATACCCCACCCATACACATCCGCCGCTCACACACAACTTCCCACAAACACACACATCCCCCAACCATACACTCATCTCTCAACCATACACTCATCTCTCACACACATCCACCCACTCACGTACTCATCCATTAACCACTCACACCCACACATCACCCACCCGCCAATCAACACAAGCATCTCTCATCTACACTCCCAACCACACACACCCCAACCACACAGCCAAACACACATCCCCCATCCTCACATACATCCATCATCCACCTGCACATCCCACAAATCCCCACCTCTCACACATCTCCTCTCACACATCTCTCCTCCCACACAAAACTCCACCCATAAACACAAATACCCCTACACACACACCCCCACATGCATTCCTCATACACATCCCCGCCCACACATCTCTCACCCACTCACACATCTCCCACCCACCCACACATCCGCCACCTACAAACATCCTCACCACCCACACGTACATCCTCCACCCACTCACACTTACCCCGTCCACACTCACACACTCCCACCCACACAGACATGTCCCATTCACAGACACCCCCCACACTTATCCCCCACACCTATTACACACCCATACCCCAACCCACACAATCTCCTACACACTCATTCACCCACCCAAATACACATTCCCTATCCACACCCCCAACCCACCGACACCAACATACTTCCAATAATCCTACCAAATATCCCCCCACAAACACACATCCCTCACACACACATACATCCCCCACCGACTACACATCCCTTCACCCATCCACACATCACCCATCAGCCCATACACATCCCCCACATACAACCCCTTCACACATACATTCCCCACACCCCCACTCACATCCCTCACAAACACACTCCTCACATCTACACACATACATGATCACTGAAACTAATAAGAACAAACTCCCACACTTTACACACAGTTGAGACACTGATGATTGTCGTGAGCATTCTCGCAAAAATTGTAAGAAGTGGAGAAACAAATTGTACATATACATTGTGTAGCGTACACATTAGTGATGCAGTTCAACTCTCTCTCTCTCTCTCTCTCTCTCTCTCTCTCTCTCTCTCTCTCTCTCTCTCTCTCTCTCTCTCTCCCCCCCCCCCCCCCCAATCACTAACACTCTCACTCACATCACAGTAATGTTATATTATACATGATAAAATCAATTGGCATACCAAATGATAATATGAAAGATGAGAATACAGAGAAAATATTATGGAATGGCATGTTACAGGACAATCAAGTGGCATACAAAATGATACCTCCTAATATGAAAGATGAGAATGCATAAAAAATATGGAATAGTATGTTACATAACATGAGTGCGCTCAACTCTCTCTCTCTCTCTCTCTCTCTCTCTCTCTCTCTCTCTCTCTCTCTCTCTCTCTCTCTCTCTCTCTCTCTCTCTCTCTCTCTCTCTCTCGCTCTCTTATTTACCTACACACACTATCACACTCATTCTCTCTCTCCCTCTCTCTCTCTCTCTCTCTCTCTCTCTCTCTCTCTCTCTCTTTGTCTCTCTCTCTCTCTCACTCTCCCACTCACTTTACAGTAATTTACATGTGTTAATTTTATGCATGTTAAATCAGTTATCAGTTATCAGTTGGGGTATCGTCATTGCACTCCGGACATGTCCATAGGTGCTCAGATCCTCCCCCCAGCATATGCATCAGCGTCCGGTGGCTAATAGTACCAGTTCTGTGTTGGTTGACGAGGCGCTTTGTTTTCCCGATGTACCTCTCGCGTCTGGCTGTGCCGATTCTTACTCCCAGGTCTTTCATCCTGGACAGCGATGTGGAATCACTGACGTCAAAGTCCTCTGTTCTCGCCAAATCTTTAAGGACGTTAATAACATCGGCACGATCCATGGGCTGGCCATCTACAGGGGGTGCAGAGCCAGCCAGTTTGTCAGCTCGTTCATTTCCCTCGACTCCCGCATGTCCCGGGACGAAGATGAAGGTGACTTTACGGACAACAGACTTCCACAGCGATTCAGTCCACTGTCTACGTACAGATCCAGCTTCAACCTTCTGAACCATGCTCATTGAATCACTTAGTACACACACGTTGGTATAATGCTGTGATTCCAGCCATATGAAAGCCTGTGTAACTGCCATAACCTCATCTTCATGCTGCTTGTGGTCATAGAGTGGGCACCATTGGATTCCTGAACGGTTCGGCCCGCTGAACGGGCTGTAAATGCCCACGCACGTCTCTGCTGCTTTACAACAGATCCATCTGTATAGATGAGCACTTTCGGGCTATCTGAGTGTTCATAGATGAGCGCGTTAACCTCTGCATTGACAGCGGCATGGTTCTGCTCTCTGCACCGTCTGTCGAGTGTGATAATGTAGCAGAAAGTGCACTTAAAAGCTGGAGGCACCGGCATGTTAAAATCAAGTGGCATTCAAAGTGATAATATGAAAATGAGAATACACAAAAATATGGAGTAGCATGTTAGATGACATGCTTGCGCTCGACTCTCTCTCTCTCCTTCTCTCTCTCTCTTTCTCTCTCTCTCTCTCTCTCTCTCTCTCTCTCTCCTCTCACACACACACACGTACGTACACACACCGCACACACACAACATACACACGCAAATACACACATATACCCACACACATAAACACACCTACACACATCCACATACTTACGCACACATACTCACATAAAACACAAGTACACACTCCCGCGCATACACTGCATGCATGCACACTTATACACACAAACATATACACATACATATACGAGCACACACACATACATACACACATACATACACACATATGCACACGCACATACATATAAACACATATAAAAACACATGGACGCACACCTTAACACACGTACGGACATACACATACAGAGGCACACACAGATACACACATGTACACATATATACACCCATACACACATACAGACATGCACACACACACATACATCCACAAATATAAACACACACACATAGACACACCCATCCATCCTGCCTCACATAATCACTAAAACTAATATGAATAAACTCCCACACTTTTCACACGTACACACTGTCGACTATCATGAGCATCCTCACAAGACCATTAAAAATTGGGAAACAATGGGAAAACATGGACAATATTGACATTGGTGATGAATATATGGTATACTTTGTATAACGTAAAAATAAAATAGTTGTCAAATCCAGTGAGATAATTCCTGAAATTGACATAAACATGATGAAATAAGCAGTGCATGTTAAATTCACCTGGCAATAAAAATGCTAATATGAGAGATGAGGATACAGAAAAATAAATATGGCATAATGATATGCTTGCGCTCATCTCCCTCCCTCCCTCTCTCTCTCTCTCTCTCTCTCTCTCTCTCTCTCTCTCTCTCTCTCTCTCTCCTCTCTCTCTCTCTCTATTAATTTTCTTTCACGCACACTTACACACTAACCCTCTCATTGTCTCATTCTCTCCCTCTATCCCACTCACTATTTCTCTCTCTCATGCTTATACGCACTCGCTCTCACATTCGCCATCACTTACACACACATATACTCACATATTCCCTCTCACTCACCCTCCCACTTACTCTCTCTCTCTCCCCCTCTCTCTCTCACACTCTCTCTCTCTCACTCTCACTCAATCGTTCACCCTCTAAGTCACACTAAATCACTCTCTTATTGACACACACAGACAAGCAAACAGACACACACACACACTGGCTCACTCTCACTCATTCACTTTCTCATGCACTCTCTCACTCACCCACTCCCTCTCTCTCTTACACGCTCACTCGCTCTCACACTCACTCACTCGTGCACATACACGCATACTCACAAATTCTCTCTCACTCACTCACGCTCCCTTACTAACTCACTCACTCACTGACTCTCTAACTCACACTCACTCACTCACTTTCTCACTCTCTCACACAATCAACCAGACACACAACACACTCACTCTCTCTGATTCACCCATTCTCTCACTCAATCTCTCACACATACGTACACACACACTTACTCACTTTTACACTCACTCAGGCACACACGCATGCATACTCTCTCACTCTCTCTGTCTCATACTAATTCTTCCACTCACACTCTTTCTCACTCACTCTCTCACCCACTCTCTCACTCACACACATACAGTGAAGAAAGATAGTGGAAAATGATACTAGTAGGTGACTTATGGAGGCTTATACTCGGTATGAAGTAAGTATTGAAAGAGTTTTCGGTTGAATGTGTAGGGACTCATTGGAGTTTTCAGATCTGGTGGAAGGCTATTCCACAGGTGAGCACCAGAATATGCGAAACAAGTTTTGTATCAGTCCAATCTAGGCTTCGGAACCTGTAATAAATTTAAGCGCTTACTGTTCATTGCATTAGATTGAATTAGATTGTCTCTTTGTCCCAACATTGTCCCAGGAACCACTTCTGTATTATGTTCATATAACAATATTATCCCAGGAACCACTTCTGTATTATGCGACTATAAACGCTATAAACAACGACTGGGAGGGGGTGTTTGTGGGAGTCTAGATAGGTCTCTTTGTGTGTTGATGAGGGTGTTTGGGTATGTGCGTGAGGGATGTGGGTGTTTGGATTTGTTGTACGTGTGGGTGGATGGATAAGTGGGTTTGTGGATGTGTTGTACGTGTGGAGTCTACAGATAAACCGCTTCCATTCTTGCTGTGATCAGATATGTGTTCACGACATCCCGATAATCTGATCAAACTATTGACCCTAACCCCAAGAGAAGTTATAGTAAGAACCAGTTCCAGCAGATGTAGCAGTGGCTCGGTGGCTACAGACGGGCTATATCTTCTGTGTCATCATCATTATCATCATCATCATCTCATCTTGTTCCTTATGTACCTTGCGATGTCGAGGTGAAGCATACATAGCGGGAGACAACCCGTTAATGGCCTTCATATATCGGGACAAGTTGCCATAGTTGAATACTGTTATCCTCTTTCTTATTGCTGAATATAACGTTCTTGTTTCGTTAGCTCCTTCCAGGCAACTGTCGTTTGTTACTCTGGCAGTCCAAGGTATTGGCAACATCGTCTGAGGAACCACTTCTGTATTACATTCATATAACAACATTGTCCCAGAACCACTTCTGTATTACTTTCATATAACAACATTGTCCCGGGAACCACTTCTGTATTACTTTCATATAATAACATTATCCCAGGAACCACTTCTGTATTACTTTCATATAACAGCATTGTCCCATAAATCACTTCTGTATTACTTGTAGACGACAACATTATCCCAGGAACCACTTCTGTATTACTTTCATATAACAACATTGTCCCAGGATCCACTTCTGTATTACTTTCAGACAACACCATTGTCCCGGGAAACACTTCTGTATTGTTTCCAAGCCCTCCCTGTGCTTATTCACATTCCATGATTGACTACCATTTATGTATTTATAACTAAGCTATATTTATAATCACACCCTATTTATAAACGCAAGTATTTCATTGCTCTTTAGTTTCCAGGTTTCCCCCACTATTATTTCTTCCCTGATGCCAGAAATAAAACGTGTACTAGATCCCAAGCCTAGCGCTCTGTGCAAATTATTCCCCAAACGGGCAACATGCCGACCCAGGGTTCCGGATGAGAGACTTCATGGATGTATTTAAGAGATGATATGCCGGTAAATATAGCTCTACAAGTGTGTCACGTTTGCAGAATGACATCAATTATAAGAATCAATGAGACACGCCCTGCCTGTGAGTGCCTGGATCGGTAGACGACGTGTTTCTTTGGCTGTCTCCCTTCGTCATTCAGATAATGGTGATGGACAACTGGTTGGGTGCACAACTACAAGCTGCCTTTTTTCGCACACCACACGAGACACAGTAGACTGAAATACCACTTGTTCAATCAACTAAAGACAAGAGATACAGATTGGTGTATTTGAAATACCATTTCTTCAATAAACTACTGACAGGAGATACAGACAGGATTGTCCATGGGACATAATTTACATTGCGTGGTAATTTATGCATATCCCATCCCATCCCGTCCCATGGGACTTTCTCATGGAAATAACATTCCCATGGCCAAGCCTGGCAGGCTTGTCCATGGGACATGTTTTTCTGTCCCATCCAATGGTAATATATGCCTGTCCCATTTCGTCCCATCCCATCCCTACACTGAAAATCAGAAAATCCCCCTTTTTTTCCCCATGGGATTCCCATGGCCAAGCCTAGATACAGATGGGTGTATCTGAAATACCACTTGTTTAATAAACTACAGACAGGAGATACAGATGGGTGTATCTGAAATACCACAGACAAGAGATAGAGTTGAATGTATCTGAAATACAATTTCTTCAATAAACTACAGTTAACAAGAGAACGAACAAACGTACAAACGAGCGAACAATATTAATTTTCAAAGGGTTATAAAATTGGGCAAGCAGGCCCGCCTTACATCCGGCCCTTCCAACATTCGGTCCTTCCAATCACTCATCTTTCGTTCATCAGTTGTGCATGTTACATTACCATAGGAAAACAACTATATCAATTGGATGTTGTAGACATAAACAATGCATATTACCATGTTATGAGACAGACAGACACACGTACACACGCACGTTCATAAACACATACGCACACATATATACCTGCATACATACTTACATCATTCGTACAAACTCTCTCAGTTATACACACACTCAATAACATACACACTCTCTAGATGAACTGTATGTTCGTGGACTGTGTAGGTGAACATCTAGGAAACATCCAGATAGGAAAATGACTGCCGATTCCTTCATATATGAATTGGGTGTTTCGTGGGGGACTTGTGTGTTGACATTCTGGCGGCGGCATTATGCACAGTTTATCTATGCCGGCTGTTGTTTGTCGAGACTCCTGTCTTTTCCACTTTTCACATTGGGCAGCGGGGAGCGTTTTGTGTGATATTCACTGGCACAGGAACGGAGCATAATGGGGATGACCCGTTGCTGTGAAGTTGGAACTGCGACTAACTAACTAACTAACTCTCTAGCATACTCTGCATGCATGCATACATACACACACAAACAAATACACATATATACACGAATATACACACAGATATACATATACCTAACCACGCACTTTCACACACATACATACATACATATACACACGCATTTACATACGCACATACATACACATATCCCCACACACATATACACACATACATACACACATAGACACACTTATACACATACACACACGCAGTTATAGACACAAATACACATACATGCACACACACTCATAAACACCCATATACACACGTACACACATGTGTAAACACACAAACAAACATACACACATACACATAAACACACATACATACGCATACACACACAAACACACGCATATTTCCATGTACACACATACGCACATACACGTACAAGCGTACATATAAATACACACACTTACATGCGAACATACACACATACGCAGATACACGCACATACACATTATGCATACACATACACACGCATGCTAACACATACACGCATATGCACGCACATACACACATGCATACACATACATACACAAACATGCACACGCACATACACACATGCACACATACAAACACCCACACACATACACACATGCACACATACAAACACCCACACACATACACATCCATACACATACGCATATTCTACACACATACACACACCTACACACACGTACATACACATATAGACATGCACACACACCCATAAACACAAACACACTTAAAGTCGCTTAAAGGTCGACACAGGGTCGACTTCATTGCACCGGTTTTTATCCCATATGGTTCGGTCTCTTTCCGCAGCACGGAAAGCGTCGCACAAAGCACGAACTCCGTAGCTCTAGCGACGACTCACAGGAGTCTCCGAAACATTTAACTCGTGAACCGAAGGACGCGGCCCAGAATCGAACCCACAACCTTCGGAGCCCGAGTTAAATGGCCTGACCACTTCGCCACGAAGACTTCCGTACACATAACACAAACACGCACAAACACATACAGTCACACATATACACACATACAAACATACATACATACATACACGAACATGCACATACACACACATACACCCACATACACACATATACACATATATGAACACACACACAGACACACTTATCCACATATATAAACAAATCAAATCAAATCAAATCAAATCAACTTCATTAGAGTCACAAATTGGGCGTGCAGGCCCGTCTTACATTCGGCCCTTTCAATCACTCGTCTTTCGTTCATCAAGAGCATTATACATTTACATAGGAAGAAAAATAAACATTGTGAAATGAATGTTGTAAACATAAACAAGGCTAATTACCATGTTATGAAGCCCATCTCCCACCTATCCATACATCACCCCACCCACACAACCCCATTTACCCACACACACGCGCACCAAGGGACACATAAACACCCCCACCTACCCACACACACGCACACCAAGGACACATACATACCCCACTAACCGACCCACCCCCCTCCCGCATACACAAACATGCACACGCACATACACACATGCACACATACAAACACCCACAAACACACACAAAGACACACATATACACATACACACACCTGCACACACACACACTTACACATGCAATTTATGTGAGAGAAACTGGGAGAATGTTGCATGATTAATACACATTCTTTTGGAAAAGAACGAACGATAAACATTGAGAGACCAAGTCGTACACTTAACAATGGACTCACACATTACGGAACACACCGACAGAATGTTGCCTGAACCAGAAATCGCATGTTTCCAAGATGCCAATCTGAATGTTTGAAAACAGCTGCTAGCATACGGCAGTGGCTGAACACAGAGAATTGTTGCCGTGGAATTATTCGCATGTGTGCGCTTGTTTACAGCCGAATGCTGCGGGCGTCTGTTGGAGTTCACATCTTGAGTTGACTGCCTGTCGGACAGGGACAGGTTGGAGAAGTGTGTTCACACACACCTGATCATGTCACCCCTCCCAGGACAACCACTGTATCTGATCGCAGACACCAGGGCAGAAGCTTGTAGGTCCGAACCCACACCTAGCCTTCTCTATACCAAGCTACTCCGTGACTGTTACTGGCATCTAAACCCCATGGCTATGAGCAGGAATGGCACAAAGCCTGAGCTGAATTGTAGAGACCATGTGTCATTCCTCTCTCGGCCTGCCTGGTTTATTCCAGAGGAAAGGTAACACCAAACGTCTGGAGCAAGACAAGCTGCAGAAGCTGCCAGATCAGAAAGCAAATCTCTAACTGTCCGGCTGAGAGATTCCATCCTAGACCAGTTGTTAGCCAAGACCCAGTGTTAGACATGGCTAGAGAGCGTCGGGAAATGCCGATATCCGTCGAAGCTAAGCACAGATACATCTACAGGTATTGGTTGTCAGCCGTTGATCAGTCTAGCTGTCAGCGGCAAGACAGTACTTGTTAATTTCCGTGACATGGCTTGGTTCTGGTTGTCTGGTGTTCATTGATTCAACCATGGCAACTTCTGAGTCGGTGGTTGTGTCTGTTCTGGACAGAGATGATGTGCTTCTGTACGATGGAGCTTCTCCTGTGGTATTTCTTCTGGTTACAATGATAATTCTCGTTGCTTCTATGTAGAATGTTACAGATAATCATCATCTGGTGCTATGTTTGTATTGAAGAGTATCTGTGGTGAAACGTTCGTTGTACACAATTATGTACTTGAGCATGTACACATATGTGTACATCAGAAGGTACACACTGAGCATCCGTACGTTTTTTGTGTGTTCGCTCCTTTGAACTCAAGCGTAGTTCATACACGTGCTATGTGTATTAGATTCTAGTGCGCTGGACTAACATTTACGTGTGAATTAGCTTCCCCTAGTAACAGTATCCCTAACCATCAGGTGAACCCACTTCGAATTCTGGGGTACTTGTAATTTACGTCACCAGGTCAAGGAAGAGAAGTCAAAATTTTAGTCCAACTTACCGGCGTAAGGGCTGAACCCGGTACCTCGACATCAGCACACCGGGAATGGTAGAGCGAGCGCTCTTGTCCATTCGGCCATGCTGATCTCCTAGATGTTGAGTTGACCAGATAGTTAACCTACAACATGTTAGTCTTTAAGTGAACTAACAAATGTTGAACTGACCAGATAGCTGACCTACAACATTCCAGTCTGTAAGTGTAACAACAAATGTTGAACTGACCAGATAGTTGACCTACAACATTTTAGTGTGTAAGTGTACCAACAAATGATGAACTGACAAGATAGTTGACCTACAACATTCTAGTCTGTAAGTGAACCAACACATGTTTTGAATTGACAAGATAGTTAATGTACAACCTTCTAGTAGTTGACCTACAACATTCTAGTCTGCAGATAGTTGACCTACATCATTCTAGTAGTTGACCTACATCATTCTAGTAGTTGACCTACACCATTCTAGTAGTTGACCTACAACATTCTAGTGTGTAAGTGAACCAACAAATGGTGAACTGACCAGATAGTTGACCTACAACACTCTAGTCTATAAGTGAACAAACAAATGGTGAACTGACCAGATAGTTGACCTACAACATTCTAGTCTGTAAGTGAACCGACAAATGGTGGGAATTGACCAGATAGTTAATGTACAACATTCTAGTAGTTGACCCATACCATTCTAATAGTTGACCTACACCATTCTTGTCTGTAGATAGTTTATCTACAACATTATAGTAGGTGACCTACAACATTATAGTCTGTAAGTGAACCAACAAATGTTGGGAATTGAACAGATAGTTAATGTACAACATTCTAGTAGTTGACCCACAGCATTCACATTGACATTTGAAGGTTATAAAGAAGGTGAAGAAGATGAGGTACACGGGAAGCCAATGCGACGGCAGGAAGGATGACTAGTAGAAGCCGCGGCCACAGGCCGAGAGAGGTGATGCTGGATGGCCTAGAATAGAGGCATAGAGGACAACACGAACCGGGTCTGTGGATATGCGTGGACAACAGCGCCAGCTGACAGGGAACCTGGTGATAAAGATGATGGTGATGATTGGATATATAGAATGTGTGCTTCTTGTATACGCACGCAGGCCAGTGCTTCGGAGTCAGTTCAGTCAGCTGACCACCCCAGGCCTGGCATCCATACGTGGACATAGAAGCACTTAGGACTGCCCTTGACATAAACAAAGTTCAAGGACCCCGTTTTCTTTGCATACTGGGAATCTGGGTCTAGGCTGACATTTTCATAACCAAACGGCACTGGATGGTTGATGCGGTCTGTATCATACTTGCCCCCCCCCCCCCCCTCCCAATAGTTTCTTGTGGCAAGGTTACGAGGCTGGATCCAGCACAGATCCGCGGGATCGTAGACAAGTCCCACCTTGAAGGATATTTGAACCCTGCAAGATGGACCTCTCTAAAAAAAAAAAACTGGTAACATTTAAGTGCATATGATCGCCCAGGGTTCCACAATGTTTGGATTTTCTTCCCGAGCCTACCCTATATTCCAAGACAGAGGAAAGGACACAAGGTCAAAGACGACCAACATCTCTCCAACAATGAGTCCAGGAAAGCAAACAACAATATACACGAACTCGGCAGTCTGGGCTACAGCAGACATGTGAGGCGATCGACCTGATATCCCCTCTGTCTGCTGTAGACAGCCTTTTGTCCGTGTCTGATAAGTTAGGTCAACTTTCTGCCAGCTGATAATCTTTCACACCGGAAATGTTTGTGTGTGGTTGAACCTTTCAGTGTTTACAGAACTGCTGGGTTGGATGACAGAAGCTGCAGGTAAATGCAGCCACTTGTCACTATCATCATGTGCATCGGTGGAGAGACATATGGTGGTCAACATGGGGCAGATCAGATACAGTTGTAAGGGTGGGGATGAGTTAGTTGATTTGTAGGTGAGTCCTCAGCAGGAGTGAACTGCAACCCTTAAGTCAGATGTCTTGGTGGTTAGGTCACGTGAGCCCCGAGAAGTGCTGGAGTCTATGGGAATAAGATTGGTGTAGGGACCGTCCCCTAGCCTGGTGCACATTTCACCGCTGAGTTTGATGTAGGGCTACCCTTCCCACCTCCAAGGTTAACAGCCAGCGGTGTGGGCAAGATTAGTGCCGCAGCTTGACATATACAGATGTGCTCAATCCTGACTGACCACAGAACGTGAACACTGGTCAATTGTGATTGACCCCAGAACTTGGAAACTGGTCAAAATCAGACCTAAATTGGTCATGTGACCTCCACAGGTTACAGGTGTGCCTTGTCACCAGTTTCTAACCAAGTACCCACAGGGAACGGGGATGGGTTTGTGCTACTGCTAGTTGTTGTGACCAGTTACCTTTCTCGTCGCAACTCTTACAACACAAACATCCTCATTGTAAGAAGTCGGGGTGCGCCACCGGCTAGAGGAAAG
Source organism: Cepaea nemoralis (assembly GCA_014155875.1). Classification (NCBI taxonomy): domain Eukaryota; kingdom Metazoa; phylum Mollusca; class Gastropoda; order Stylommatophora; family Helicidae; genus Cepaea; species Cepaea nemoralis. The sequence goes on along the minus strand of JACEFZ010003678.1, from coordinate 47,389 downwards.
TATTATTCACTGGCGTGCAACCCCAAATAGTCAGAAATTGACTAGGGACAAAATCTGCATGGATGAACTACAGATTAAGCCCTGAATATCCAACATACAGCTCCAAATGGCTCGTAACAAAATTGAAATGAACTGTGCTGAATATTCGCCAGGGAGTAGGAAGGAGAAGGTTAGCTGAGATAGATTTTTAAGTCTAAATTTAAGAGTAATTGACAACTATCCCAGTACAGGTTTTTCTCCCTGACTGTTCCCTTCCTTGGTGTGTAAGTAATCCCCCACCAATGTACACACACAATACGTATGCACAATTGGAATTAAAAGTATAACACTGAACTTATGAGTTAAAACAAACTACACTCACTTTAATTACTAATCATATTATTAGACATCTGATGGTTTTCAAGATGATGATGATGAATGCGTATAAGTTTATGCACTACAGTAATCATGAAAGTGAAATGATTAATATAAAATACATAACTCTGAATCCTGTCTGGATCAGTGAGAGGTCCGCTAACAGTCGTTATGCTCCGATCAGCAAACAGCCGTGGTCAGATCAGCGATCTCTCCAGTAGAAACAAAACAGCTTGCTGGTATTCTGACGCCTGTCAGTCCTGGTAGTACCTAGTAGTCTCTAGTTCTTGAGATCTATACATAGGCTGCTCTTTGTGAGAGCTAGGAAGAAAGTCAAGAATGTGTTATATCTAGTTCTACATCAGTACAATCCTAAGTAATACATATATCCTAGCACACCCATATACACTGACCAGTCTGGCCTAGTTTATCTTCCAGCTCTACTGCGTTCACCATCCTCCTTCTCCCTCCATATCTCTGTCCTATGGTCTTAGTCTGGGACGGGCTTTTCAATTGTCTCACACGGCTGTAATTATTACATTTCTGCCGTCCAATGTCCCTGTCGCTAATACCGACATTCTGGATCGTATAGCTACTCCGTCAAAAGTTGGTTTAGCAGCTCATAGGTTCGGTAATGGTATCATAATAGTACCTGATCATCCAGGCTTACAAGCCATGACCAGTATTGGTGCCATTACACCTCTGCTACAAATGCAATCGATGGCCAATGTGCCAATGTGAACACAATAGCAGAACACCAAATTCTTCGTAGTGAGTTACCATATAACAAATCAACATCAACTAATCTAAGATATGCAAATTCAAAATGGTATATAAGGATATTCTTACATACGCAGTATGAATGCAAAAAGGAAGTAATATCCTTGTCTATAACAAATTGGGAAACATAGTTTCCATATACGTTACAGACCAAATACAAGTCTGCCGAGTGCATGTCCAAAATATAACAAAAATTATGCATGTGACAATTCAACTATATCAAACATCCAATATCCATACATTATATTACTTCAAAATGGATATATAATGATACTCAACATAATAGCATACGGCATTATTAATTAGTAATAAGTATACTTAGACAATGATATTTCTTGAAATAACCTAGGTCAGATATAGACTGAAAATCAAATCATTATCTCCCCAAGGCGTTTAATTCAATTGCCACTTTCTTGTGGTTTTAAACGCCTTATTTGATCTGGGGGTCAGTCTCCTGTCTGTGCAATTTCAATTCACACATTTTTATGGTGCAGACTGAATTATCTCCCAGCATGTCCATCATAAATTCTTTCTGAATGGTTGGCCTTCACACCTGGGGCAGTGGGTCGTCTCTGTTCAGTTTGCCTTTCACACTGTGTGTGGCTGAGAGGCCCCTGTCAGTCTGACAGTTTCCCACTGGGAACCTTATCAGATAGTTAGTTCACACCTTGTGTCTCTGGTCTGTTTCACAAGGTGGTCAGCCTTAACGGTTGAGCGATTTTCCTTAATGGTGTTGTGTGAAAGGAGCAATTAGGTTCTTATGGTCAGCTGCCAGTTTACAACTCTGTTGGTAAACCTGGTTTGCTTGCGTCATGCCTGGTCGGTTTTAATTACACAGTCCACTGAGTCTGCCCTCCAGTCTGGCTGGATAGATACCGTCTGGGTTGACCTGTACTGGTGTCAAATTAAATTTCCCATACCGAAAGCCATCTGTGGTGATTTGTAATCTTGCGTCATGTGAGACGTCTTATACATGCTTATAGAGAAAGCAGATCATTCTTCTGTTCTTTCTCTACATGGTCCATCAAAAGTGAACCGAAAATTGTTCTGGGATGTAAAGGCTGCATTTCACGACACTCATAACCCATCCTAGAAGTCGGGGTCCATCTCAGACCCCATCCTAGAATTCGGGATCCATCTCATAACTCATCATAGAAGTCAGGGTCCATCTCAGAACTCATCTTAGAAGTCGGGGTCCATCTTATAACTCATCATAGAAGTCAGGGTCCATCTCAGAACCCATCCTAGAAGTCAGGGTCCATGTCAAAACTCATCCTAGAAGTTGGGGTCCATCTAAGAACCCATCCTAGAATCGGGGTCCATCTCAGAACGCTTCCTAGAAGTCGGGATCCATCTCAGAACTCATCTTAGAAGTCGGGGTCCATCTGTAGCATATTAAAACGTCCTTACCCTTTCCTAGCATTGACGTCCTTAAAAATACCAATCCCTAATAATTACTGTTTAAGTTATCTTACTTAATGTAGGAGAAGAAAATAGGGCAGCCAAAATTTATTTGGCATTAGTTAAAGCTAGGCTGGCGATTGAGCAAAATATCTGGCCAACCGTCGTATATCTTTTAAAACAAAGACACTAGAGTGGCCATTTCTTTTGAAGAGAGCACAAAAGAAAGACTTCGGCCTTTCCCTTCGGGGATAGGTGCGTTTAGCCCAAAAATATGTCATTCTATGCAGCAATGGTATGTTAAATCTACATTATTAATACATATTTATGTATTTTTGTAAGGTGCATATACCATTGTGTTCAATTAAGAATTGGTTAAACGGTTAAATCAACAATTCTTGTTACCTAGAGTCTGATTGATTTTTACTACTGAGCGCTAGATTTGCGCCACGCTGTAATTTTTCCAATGCTTCTACCATTTCAAATCCCTATATTAAAACCTCTTCTAGGCATTGTGAAACTATATCTCACTATCAACGCCTTGGATCTGTAAATATCCTATGTAGTGTAAATTCACTGTTAAGGACATTTCAGGAGACTTTTTATCCATGCGGACGCATATCATGGACTCAGTTCATTTAGGATAAATTGTTTCCTAATTGTTGATCTGTAACTTGAAACTGTCATGCCAAATTTTGGTACAATCTTCTTGTTAACAAATCAGTAACCACCCCAGAGGGGTGATAGACATGTAATATTTTCATAAAGATGCTAGGAAATTGCCATTAGGAGATTGCCATATTTGAGAATATAAATTCAAGAACAAAGAAAGTAAACGCATGATATACATTGGAATTTTCTGGTAGGAAATGCCTGCAATCCGCATCACCTCACTGTGGTAGGGGCAGAAGCGAAGATTGATGTTCCTAAAATGCTTGCAATATTCAGAAGACTAGACCATGCGGCATAAGTTATTTCTGATAAATAACTTTTTGAATACTAGTAGCAATTGGACCTGGAATATTATAGGTCCGAAACACTTATCAGACTGCATAAATCATTTTTAATAGATAATAAATTATCTAAAAAATAGCAGAAACTGGTAAAATATATCACAGCGTTCACTAACTCCATGCTGCGCAAGCGGTGGGGGGAAAGAATAATTTAGTTTATGGATTAATCCATGAGGAAATCCAAAAACATAGACTCCTTGCATCATAATTATAATTAATTATTATGTATGATTATCATGTACTTAATATAAGAAAAATGTACATGTTGGGTTTCTATGTTAGGGGATTCATTTATTTATATTCTGTCTGATTGTTACTCTTTACTGTGGGAATATACAATTTAATGTGACCCCTGGGGACATGATGATGTTGATGTAAGAATCCTTGAGTATGTCAGTACACAAGAAGAAATTGTTGAATAGCCTTGGCCTAATGCTGATTATAGTGAAGGAAAGGAAACAAAATAGCCTATGGGTAGGGGGGGGGGGGGTTATTCTCTTCAAGTACGAGAGAGGCAATATCAACATGTGTGGATGGACAGAATGGCTTCGCTGATCAAATAGTTCCCATTAAGAATCTCAGAACAAAACATAGAGTGAAAAGATACCTCACTCACTATCAGAGCTAGGAAAGCTCTACAACAAGCAAGGAGGGACATGGAACATGAAAACCCACTCCTTTCTCCTTCTCCCTTTTTTGTTTGTAATTGTGTTATAACCATGTTACCATACGACAGTAGGTTAATGCTCGTGTTGTATTCTTTGTCATCCATTTCTATAGACAGTAGTGAATGGTGGTTGGTGGGACTTCATTGCATCACTGTCAACTGGAAACTGGGTCAAAAGCCAGCAGAAAGTGAAAATGGAAACCTGTCATAAACAAAGTATGGACCAATACCTCAATGTTTACTGCTGCAATTATTAGCTGCCATAGCCAGCAACAGACAATTTCGAAGATAACTGACTGCATGATTGATGAAGTACTACTTCAGTAGGAATATCCAGGATGTTCTTCAGTATCTAACAATCGACAAAGATAAAGATCTACAGAGTAAATGACAACACGTATCGTATGCTTTACTTCTGAGAAACAACACCTGAAGCCTTATCACTCAGCAACATCAGTGAAACTATAGGCAAATCCTACCAGTTGCTAAACCTAGTAACAGTGAGAACCCTTCAACTGTTGGGTGGATTAGCAAGTTGATATCCAACAATGGATAAGTCTTCGAAAGAAAGTCTCACAGTCGCAAAAGTCAAACATAAGGTTTAAGACACTCCACACCGAGTTCTTGATATGACCACCAATTCAAACAAATGGGAAGAGACACTGAAACAACCTAAACTAATACAATCAAAGTACCAACTGAATATTAGCTTCATACCAACTGAATAGCAACTCAGAAACCAGATTACCTCAAGGCAAAATATGAAACACCCTGAAACAAAGCACGATCCACTGAGATCTCAGACCTAAACACCATCAAGAAGACCACATAAAAGCAGCTAGCGGAGTAAATGTCTCTACTCTTGCAACAAAAAGAATCCTCTGATTGTTTGCAACCCTGTTTCTATGCTGGAATTATTCATCTTCTGATCATCTAAAGATCAATTCTGGACATAGTCACAGATACTACCATTGGATGCCTCTCAGCCGTATAAGTTTCTACACTGGACTAGACAGTAACGACTACCTCTTGCTGGTCCAATGTCAGCCAAAAGGCTATGGGTTATAGACTCGCGACTTGGTGGGTGTAACACTTTTGTGAACATTATTGAGATTCTGATATCGGAAGCAGAGCAGCTGAATGGACGTCTACTTGGCACCGTGTATGGTGAGATGGGAAAGTACTTTCTGCTGAACTTAAGTGGAAATTCATGGCAGTTAGACCAACCAAGGCCTCAATTTCACAAAAGGCACCGAGCCTACTGCAAAAGAGTATTCGAAAATTCTAGCTCCGTAGAGGAGATATATGATTGTGTGACATTTCATTTCCTGGAGTATGGATTATAAAATATTCACCAACCAATTACCAGTGGATAATCATATTAGGAACACAACTGAGTGCATTTATTATAGGTACCCAGATAATGGGAATAGGATCTCATCTACATTAGAGATGAACACTGAACTGCACACCAGGATAGAAAGGACTCTATTGATTAGTTTAATTAAGAGTACCAACTGCTTTTTATATGTGTTTTTTCGATACCATGGATTTATAAGGTCAGTAGTGTTGTTTTTTTTTTTTTTTGGGGGGGGGGGGGGGGGGGGGGCGGAGTAATGAGGTATAACCAAATAGTGGTTATGGTAAAGTTGAGAATTTTGATACCATCTCATTATTTTTAAATATGAAAATTGTAAAGGGTGTCAGAAACAAGTGTTTTTTATGTTGGGTTCTATGTACTTAGATCATTGTTTGCCTTAATTATGTAAGGTGGGCCAAGGAGAGTAGAACCCATTTGTGGTTGTTGTGTTGTTTGTAATAACAGTGTTTTTTTTCTTGGGACAATGGAGTTAATATGTTTTGATAATGCAAATCATTCTCATGCCTGTTCTGAAAATGCATTGTGGTCATTACAAAAATTTATGTTACTACAGATCTTGATTTAATACCTGAACTGTTTGTTCAAAATTGTTGATGTGTCCATCAATTAAATGTGATGTTTGTTCAACAGTTGTTGTTTATATGTTGTGAACAATCAATCTCTTCTAGCACTATATATATATAAACTTTATAATGTGATAAGTGAGATTGGAGTAGTACCCATGAATACAGTTATAAACAGGAGTGAAGTATGTTCCTTCTTGTGTTTATGGTAGAGTTCCAGGAGTGGAACCTCAAGTGGCTAAAATAATAGAGAATCAAACCTAATTTCCCTAGACACTTTTAACATAATATTATCATAAAGCATAAATTAAAATCCACATCCCACACCATCTCAGGACTCATCATAGACGTCGGGGTCTATCTTATAACTCATCCTAGAAGTCGGGGTCCATCTCAGAACCCATCCTAGAAGTCGGGGTCCATCTCATAACTCATCCTAGAAGTCGATATCCATCTCAGAACTTATCTTAGAAGTCGGGGTCCAAATCAGGACTCATCCTAGACGTCGGGGTCCATGTCAGAACTCATCCTGGAAGACGGGGTCCATCTCAGAACCCTCCTAGAAGTTGGGGTCCATCACAGAACCCCAGGTACTCTTCCAGAATCACATCCAGACTAAGATGTCAGCATGAAATAATGGACAAGATCGCTCGCTCTTAAACTTCCGGTGTGCTTATGGCGAGAGCCAATTCAAATCCTGCACAGGTCATCTGGACTAAACTGTTGACCTATCGTCCTTGTCTTGAAGACGTAAATTACAAGTACCTCTGAAGTCGGAGTCGGTTCCCATATCACGAGGAACAATGGTAAAGGGGAAAGCTAATCCACACTCAAAAGTAATTGTAGTAAATTAGTAGTAGTAGCACGTGAAAGACTACGCTTGAGTTCAAAGAGAGCGATCACAAAGAGAAAATATCCAGGCTAGACAAATCCCTGGTTGTATGGGGATGACACCCAGGTGGATCTCCTGGCCAGCCAGCACACATCTCATGGTGACACCAGGTGGGTCTCCTGGTCAGCCAGAGAACATCTCATGGTGAAACCAGGTGGGTCTCCTGGCCAGCCAGCACACATCTCATGGCGACACCAGGTGGGTCTCCTGGCCAGCCATCACACATCTCATGGTGACACCAGGTGGGTCTCCTGATCAGCCAGCACACATCTCAAGGTTATACCAGGTGGGTCTCCTGGTCAGCCAGCACACATCTCATGGTGACAATCCCGGGGATGACATCCAGGTGGGTCTCCTGACCAGCCAGCGAACATCTCATGGTGACAAATCCCGAGCATCACGGGAAGACATGAAACAAATCAGGTGTATCAGAGGTTTCAGGGGAATGGCACGAGAAGCTTCACACCAGCACTGGGTGTCGCAGTTTTTCTGTTGGTTCAGCCCGGATAGGAAAGACAGATAATGCTTCTGGTAGCAGTACCACCAGCAACCTTATCATCATCAAGTACTTTGCCGACATGCGTGGGCGATCATGCCTTTCCACATCTTACGATCTCGAACAGCAGGTATCAATTCGTGTGCTGACTCTCTTCAGTGCCATGTCACAAGACTGTCATGAAGTTTTATTTCATTTTTAATTCACCAGAAACAAACCGCGTAGTTATTTTTTAGCACCGATCTAGATCTGGTGTGGTCGTCGATTTTCAGAATAGGGATATGGGGATTCACTTCATGGTCGGTCGACAAGTGTGTTTGCAGCAAGATTTACCCAAAACCGCTTGTCATTGTCTTCGCAAACTGCCCCCTCCCTCCCCCAGATACATCACAGATGAGCGCAGACAGATGGAACATACACAAGATAAAACGAATAGCGCAAGATAGATCCTCCATGCCCAGAAACATTTATTGCATCAATCAATCGGTCTAGCAGTCCACCACACACTAAAACCGGAAGTGATCGACAACACATCCATTTATATAATTCTTTATTTCTATAAAATACATTACACCAGGGGTGGGCAAACTACGGCCCGCGGGCCGCATGCGGCCCGCCAACTGATTTTATGCGGCCAGAGAGGGCATTTAGAAATCAAAATCTTTACTTCGGTTTTAAGTTATTTTGTTGAATTTTACAGAATTTCATGTACCGTTGTAATTGTTTTAACATTTTTGATAAAATTCCTTTCTAATTATCTATTTTTGTAAACAGTCCTTGACCTTCGTAATGTAATGCTTCTTCTTCTTCTACTTCTTTCGTTAACCTTAAATATGTCTATAACTGCAATGTTGTCTCTTGTACGAATTTAACTGTCCATTTTAGTTCACTCAGCAGTCCATAGAGTTTACCTTTCACTGTCGCCTCTCTAGGCCAGAAGGTTTGCTAGACATGTAATTTGGACAGTATTTGAGTATGTGCTCTGCTGTCTGCGACGATAATCCACATGTGCACAGGGCTGATTCACCAATATTGAATCCTGTATACATGTGGTTGCGTAATCTATTCTGCCCTATTCTGAGACGAGAATAATGGCTTGTTCTGGTCTGTCCATAACGTGGTAGTCGTCTTGAGCAGGCTTTGGTGGCTTTCTGACTGATTTGATCATTCTTTTCTTTGGTGGTATGTAACGGGAACATCAGACTGTTCTTCTTTTACTCCTTCCTTAGCCAATCGATCAGTTCTGTCATTTCCGGGTACTCCACAGTGGGATGGTATCCACTGTATGGTGACCTTATGCTGGCTGCTAAGTTCAGAAAGTAGTATCGTTAGTACTGGAAATTTCCAAGACATCATTTCGTTTTCGTTGAGATGAGTTTCTTGCAAGCAACATACGCTTACCTTTATTGGTCCAATATGTTTTCTAGTTCTATTGTTTTGTTGCTGAATCCCTCAGCATTCCAGTGCATTAGCTTTAGTCTTTGTTTAGTATGGCCAGACGCTCTATTTTCAGGTCCCCTGGCTGCACAGGACATCTGAGAAGGACCTCCAGTAGCTGTGGTTGGACCCTTTCGAGGCATATGGCCCGGCACTGCACCTGCCTGGGGGTCCAAAGCAGGGCAAGCACCGTAACATTTAGCTGTAGTCGATATATTTCATTACGCGTGATTGGTGGCATCCTGATTTCTGTATTAGGCCTCCTGGCTGGTTGCCTCCGTATTCAGGACCTTTCCTTTGCTAGAGCAGACTGTGATCTTACTTGAGTTTAGTTGTGTAGACACACACACACACACATACACACACTCACACACACATATCTGCGCATGCATGTACGTGCATACACATCAAGAGCGTTCTGGATATTTCTCGACGCCAGTGATTCGCTGCTGACCCTTCTCCTGTTAGTTAAAACAGTTCCTCCACGAGAAGGCCAGGAGTTATACTTTTGCTGCATAGGTGATGAATGCACGAGCCATTATGGTATTTATGCAAGGTTGGGCGCTCACCTCAACACGGCCCTTGGCTACATACAGCAACATTGGAACCATGTAATGCTATAAAGCGAATTTAACGATTTTTATAGAGAGATATATTTATCGACATGTAAAAATTTAATAAGGATGATTTTATGAAGAAAAAAAACAGGTATTTCTCCGGTGAATAAAATGATTTATTTTGCAAGAAAATATTAAATTTAAAAGTCTTTTGCTGTTAAAAATTATTTTCACATTTACACTGTTCAAATTAATTTATTTGTTGTAGTAGTCTTGAAATCATTCTGAAATTTATTCTGAGTTTACTACTTGTTTTCCGAATATTTTATTTTCACACACAACAGGAAGTAGGTTTTGTTTCATTCCCGTTTTAAAGTTTTGTACAGTTCTAAGTGTTCGAATGTTATTAAAACAATGAGTGTCAATAATAAACGTAATATTGAAGATGAATGCCGTGTTTTTAATGATGATTGGACAACTAAGTACTGTTTTATAAAAGTTGGTTGCAAATCAGTTTGCTTGTTGTGTCGTGAAAGTGAGTCAGTGGTGTGTTCAATGAGTACAATTTAAAAAGACATTATCAAACAAATCATTCCGATTTCGGATATAATTTAACAACTGAAGGGAGGGAAAAGAAATGCCTTGAGATGGTGAAAAATGTGGAGAAACAGCAAACTGTTTTCACCAAACAGTCTTCAATTCAAGATGCTGCAACTGAAGCTAGTCTTGTGCTGTGGCGAGTTTATCAAGGAATATTTGCTAGATACAGCAAACATTATGTGTCCAGAACAAAATCACAGATTTGACAACATTACTTTATCAAGGAGAACTGTGGTCAGACGTGTTGACAAGATAAGTGACAATTTGATGCATAAACTTCAAGATGCAAGTAAACAATTTTTGTGGTACTCTCTTGCATTGGATGAGAGTACCGATGTACATGATACTGCACAATTATTGATATTTATACGTGGAATAAATAAATCTTTCAAACCCATTGAAGAGTTACTGAGTGTTGAGTCACTCAAAGACACAACCACAGGTCATGGTATATTCAATGCTGTTACTAACTGTATTGAAAGAACTGGGTTGCTTTGGAACAAGATGGCAAGTGTTACAACTGACGGAGCTCGTGCTTTGACTAGAAAAAATGTAGGTCTGGTAAAGTTGATAAATGATAAGATTAAAGCAGAATATCCAGACCACACATTATTACCACTTCACTGTGTGATTCATCAAGAAAGTCTATGTAAAACAGTTTTAAATATCAAGCATGTTATTGACCCAGTTGTCAGTGTCATCAACCTCATAAGATCAAGAGAACTTAATCACAGACAGTTCAAGGCATTACTTGACGATTTGGAAACTGAACATTCCGATGTCCTCTACCACAAAAGTGTTTGATGGCTGAGTCTCAGCAAGGTGTTGAGGCGAGTGTGGGAACTCAGAGAAGAAATAGTGATGTTCCTAGAGATGAAGGGCATTAAATGTGTCTTTAATACCAACATTGTCAATAAAGAGTGGAAGTTAGACTTTATGTTTGCCATTGAAATTATGGAAAAGTTAAATGATCCGAATGTCATACTTCAGGGCAATGGTGTGTTTGCACATGACTTGTACGTACATGTAAATCATTTCAGGCAAAACTCTCACTGTTCTCCAGACAAGCAAGTGAAAAAAGATTTTGTCACTTCCCTTTGCTGAAACAATAAATCATTTCTGGTGAAATGACTGAAAAGTGCAAAGTCCAATTAGATGCATTGATTGAAGAATTTGGATGGAGATTCCAAGATTTCAGGAACTTAGAGCCACAGTTCAATATTCTCAGTTCCCCTTTTAGTGCAGAAGCTGATACAGTCACAGAGGACACACAATTGGAGCTGCTTGACTTACAAGCAGATCATGACCTGAAAGATAAATTCAAGACAGATGGTTTGCTGGATTTCTATGGATCTTTATCACAAGAATCATTTCCCAACTTGAAAAACTTTGCAGCTAAACTTTTATCATTGTTTGGATCAACATACATTTGCGAACAAGCATTCTCTTGCTTGAAGATCAACAAATCTAAGAATAGGTCTTTATTGGCGGACTGCAACTTGCATGCTGTCATGCGAATTTCAACTAGTAAACTTGCTCCAGATTTCAAGAATATTGTCAACAAGTGCAAACAGCTACATACATCTCATTAGAAATCAACAGTTATAGTGACAGTGTAGTCGGGTTGTGTCTAAATTAAAGCCATTGATAGATAATAAAGAATATTTGTTATAATAACAAGTTGTAAAATCTTGTTAACTAATTAGTAAATGTTTGTGTCATATTGTCAAATATAATGTATAAGTGTATAAGTAAATTAAAATTGCAATAATTAGTTATTTATACTGCTTAATAACCTATAAATAATTAATAATTACTTATTGTGATAGGTTGCTGTAGACAAAATGATATATATATATATATATATATATATATATATATATATATATATATATATATATATATATATATATATATATATATGGGACGCAGAAGTGTTTCCAAGGCACCAGGGCCGGGTTATATACTGGACAAGACCTATTGACGCGTCCTCGTCGAGCGTCCTGGGCAACAGGTCCCTTTGGGGTCCTGGCTAAAGTCAGTAGGATCGCCGATTCCTCCGAAGTCGGAGAGTGTCTGCCTGTACTGCGAGGAACAATCAGTCAGCACACCAATAAGCCAGACATGGTTGTGGGTTCGATTCCTGGCCGCGTCCTTCGGTTTACGAGTTAAATGTTTCGGAAGTTCCTGTGGGTCGTCGCTAAAAGCTACTTAGTTCGTCCTTTGTGCGACGCTTTCCGTGCTGCGGAAGGAGACCGAGCCATGTGGGATAAAACCCGGTGCAATGCAATCGACTTTTAATCGACTGTTTACATTAATAAATGCAGTGGCCATTTACACCCCTATACCCATTATGTAATCACCCTGATGTAACGTGATTTCTCGGGAACTCCCGGAAGTCCTTTGTTTGCTGTGAATTAAAAATGAAGTACCGAATTTTCTCTCGATGTTTCCTCAAACTCTCTTTCCACAGATCTTCCTAGCTGTCACAATATTGTCCAGTTTCTGTCTTCTCATTGTCTGGGGAGAATGTGATGACTGCCTGATCCTCTTTCTGATGCTTGTAGTACGTTGTTGTTGTGTCTTAGCCTATATTCATCACGCTTTGATTACTCATTGTGGCTGTCCAAGGAATTGTCTGCAGTCGCCTCTCTCTCTCTCTCTCTCTCTCTCTCTCTTTCTCTCTCTCTCACTCACTCTCTCTCTCTCTCTCTCTCTCTCTCTCTCTCTCTCTCTCTCTCTCTCTCTCTATGTATGTGTAGTGAGAGTGGATAGCGACAGAGGTATGTACTGACCCAAGACTGACCCTAAGTTGAAAAATTTACGAGATTAATGAGGACAGTCCAAGTTTGACCCCACAGAGACAGTTATAGAAAGAGAAATGTTGGGTCACAAGTCTGAAGAAACAGTAAGAGGACAGTCATGGGAAGACTGATATCGAGCAGAAGTTATCAGGTTAAATCTCAGCATAGAGCTGGGAATTTACCCCAAGAGTCACTTGTATCGATGATATCACACGTCCCCCGATCTCTCGGGCAATGAGATCTGATAGCTTGCATTCTTGGGTAAGGGCGGCGACAAACAGGAGGTACCGGATGTACATTGTGCATGTTAAAGTTCTCGGCAACTGGAAATCAGAAAGAGTAGGCCGTTACTCGCTGCCCTGGTACAATTTGGTAGGAAAGGAGGATCTTGATAGGGTAGATACAGCCCGCTAGCCTGGATGGAATCTGTCTAGAGGAGATAAACCTACCCACGGGTAGATACAGCCCGCTACCCCGGATGGAATCTGTCTAGAGGAGATAAACCTACCCACGGGTAGATACAGCCCGCTACCCCGGATGGAATCTGTCTAGAGGAGATAAACCTACCCACGGGTAGATACAGCCCGCTACCCCGGATGGAATCTGTCTAGAGGAGATAAATCAGACACAACTGCGTACCATAGTCGGGCATGCAGACCTTTGAGGTGCATAACTAGTCGTGACATTCCTCCATTGAAAGAGGAACTGACAAGCAGAGGAAGAAGATTGCCGTGGCAATCAATTATTGTCTGCCCAGAACATAGCCCAGCGGGTGGAGTGTTTTGATCCCTAATTCACCTGGCTTTCTTCCATTCCGCAGATCTCTGACAACAGACACTGGAATTGGCTCTGACACATCTGATACTTTTCCACATCTCGTTCTAGCTTGCCTGCCCTTATTGTGTGTGTTCACTTTATTTTGTTTGTGTATTCACTTTATGTGGTGTGTGAGATATTTTTACCTGGAAACCTTGTCGTGTTATATGTTCACTTTATGTTGTGTGTGATCACTTCATGTTGTGTGTTAACTTTACGTAATAGGTGTGGCGTTGTCTACCTGGTTCCCTTGTCATTTTGTGTGTTCACTTTACGTTGTGTGTTCACTTTATGTTGTGTGTTCACTTTATACCAAGCGATATGTTGAAATCTGTATTTATAACTATACCAAAACGACCAGGAGCAATTTAATGCGCAGATATTCGTACGATTAACCTCATAAATCGTTACTAAACTTTTACTCAGAATTATAATGAGAAGAACAAGAAATAAAATAAAAATGAAAATTGGTGAACAGTATGGATTTGTGGAAGAAACAGGTACAAACAATGCAATATACACATTGCGGACAATATTAGAAAGATCAATACAGACAAAGAAAGACGTATATTTGTGCTTCATAGATTATATTAAGGCATTTGATAAAGTAAAACGCGATGAAATGATTAGAATGTTGGAAGATATTAACATTGATGGGAAAGATCTCAGAATAATAAAGAATATTTACTGGAACCAAATAGCAGCAATTGCTTGCTTGCTTGTGTTCATTGGCTTGAGCTCCAACGCAAAGTCCTGTATGTCGGATAAAGGCATCCTGTTGTTCAACATCAGTGTGATATCATACAGGACCTGAGGTTTGCGTGAGTATCCTTTGTCCCATGTCTGGCTTATTGGTGTGCAGACTGGTGGTTCCTCGCCGTACAGGCAGACACTCTCCGACTTCGGAGGAATCGGCAATCCTATTGACTTCAGCCAGAACCCCGAAGGGATCTGTTGCCCAGGACGCTCGACGAGGACGCGTCAATAGGTCTTGGCCAGTATATAACCCGGCCCTGGTGCCTTGGAAACACCTCTGCGTCCCATAGCAGCAATTAAAATGGGAAATAAAGAAGGAAAGCATGAATACATATACGTGAGTGAGGCAGGGATGTGTTTTGTCACCGGATCTCTTCTCCCTCTTTAGCGAAGTAATAAAGAGAGAGATCACAGAAAAGCCAGGAATAATATTCGGAGGTTATAATATAAATAATATACGCTATGCAGATGACACAGTACTGATGGCGGATAATGCAAATGATCTACAACAATTGTTGGACATTGTAGTAACAGAAAGTGCAAAGAAAAGACTCTGCTTGAATATCAACAAAACAGTAACAATGGGGGTATCAAAGAAACAGGTAACACCCACATGTGAAATAGAGATAGAAGGGATAATTCTTCACCAAGTGGATAGTTTAAAATATCTAAGGACATTTATAACATCAGATGGAAGATGCACAACAGAGATTAAGAGCAGAATAGGGCAAGCAACGGCTGTATTCCGGAAAATGAAAAATATCTTATGCAATAAGTCAATATTATTTAATGTAAGAAAGAGAGTGCTAAGGTGCTATATAGAACCTGTTTTGCCGTATGGCTGTGAATCTTGGAATGCAAATGAGCAAATTAGGAAGAGATTGGAAGCAACAGAGATGTGGTCCCTGAGACGAATGTTGCGAATTCCTTGGACTGCTAAAGTAACTAACAGCGAATGCCTCAAAGAGGCTAATGAAATTAGAACATTAAAAACAAAAATAAGAAAAGGGCAAACAACTTTTGTTTTTGATCATGTGATGAGAAGAAAGGCATTGGAGAATATCATGGCAACTGGAAAGATCGAGGGGAAGAGAGGCAGAGGGAGACCAAGGGAAATGATCCTGGATGGATTGCGACGGTGGCATGGAGGAATATCAACGGCAGAGTTGATCCAGAAAACCAAAGACCGAGATCTGTGGGGAGTCAACTCCTACGCCAGTCGGCATGGCACTTGATGATGATGTACACTTTATGTCGTGTGTTCACTTTATGTTGCGTGTGTTCACTTTATGTTTTTGTGTGTATCGCTTTATGTTGCATGTTCATTTTATGTTTATTTGTGTCACGTTAAGTTGTTTGTTCACGCTATGTTGTGTGTTCATTTTATGTGTTATGCTCAGTTTAGGTTGTGTGTTGACTCTATGGAGTGTGTTCACTTACGTTATGTGTAAGATGTTTTCTACCTGATCTCCTAGCCGTGTTATGTGCTTATCGTGTGTGTGTGTTTGTGTGTGTGCGTGTTTGTGTAAGTGTGTGTATGTGTGTGTTTGCGCGTGTGTGTGTGTGTGTGAGTGTGCGTGTATGTGTGTGTGTGAGTGTAAAATGTTTCCGACCTGATCTCCTAGCCGTGTTATGTGCTTATTGTGTGTGCGTGCATGCGTGAAATAGATGTTTTCACCTGGTATCCTAGCCATGTTATTTGCTTACTTTCAGGTTAAACGCACTAAAGCACAAATTCCACAGTCTGCGCTCTAATTCCTTTTGAGGGACGTGGGATTTCCACCTCTGTCTGATGACTCTCTGATTACTGTCTAATTACTGACAGATTCCTGTCTGTTACTAATATTTTGCCTGTTTTACTTTTAGATAACTGTAATTTATACTGGTGTGTGCTGTATCCATGGTAGCTTGGTGCTGTCGACGAAGTGGATTGTTGCGTGAGGGTGTTCCACGATGATGATGTTGATATGTTCAATGTTGCTGGTGTTGTCCTGGCTAGTCTAGTCCGTGTTCCTGTCTGTGTAAGCCATGTCCCACTGACTGTATCCATATGGCCTGGACAATTTAGTTGTACTACACACATAGTTGTATCAAACGCATAGTTGTAGTGACACATAGAAGTAGTACACACATAGTTGTAATAATACATAGTTGTAGTACACAAAAAGTTGTAGTACAAACAGAGTTGTAGTGCACACAGACGTTTATCACTAAATGTGCGTTACACAGCCATTTTGTTTCAGAGCATAATGTCAGACAGGCCTGCGTGCCCAATTCTGAACCTTTTGAAAAGAAAGTTCGTTTGTTCGTTCGTTTGTTCGTACTGCCAGCTATGTTGATGTTGCAATTTTTTAACCGCTGAAAATAGAATACTTTAAGTCGTCTTGTCCGCTTTCTCTCTCCCGCCCAATTTTCGACTGTTTTGTGAGAACTCAACAAAAACATGCACATGATGGAGAAAACGAAACAAAAAATGGAGAATCCTATTTCTGGTTTGTTGCTATCAATTATTGCATTTACCTGTGGACATAAAAACTGTTGAATCACTTGGACATATTTCTATGTTGACAATGTGTGCCGGTGTGCAAGTTTCACTGGAAGCCTGCATTGTGTACTCCAGGTTCCACAGAACTCTCTTCTTCATCAAACACCGAAAGACATGTGGAAGACAACGTATGAGACAGGGAGAAATAGAGAAAGGACGTAAAGATGAGAGACCGCATAATAATAATAATAATAATAATACTTGTAGAGGTAGTAGTAGTAGTAGTAGTAGTAGTAGTAGTAGTAGTAGTAGTAGTAGTAGTAGTAATAGTAGCAGCAGCAGCAGCAACAGTAGTAGTAGTAGTAGTAGTAGTAGTAGTAGTAGTAGTAGTAGTAGTAGTAGTAGTAGTAGTAGTAGTAGTAGTAGTAGTAATATCGCTTAAAAGTCGCTTAAAAGTCGACATGGTCAACATCATTGCACCGGCTTTTACCAAATATGGCTCAGTCTCTTTCCGCAGCGCGGGCTGCCGAAAGCGTCGCACAAAGCAAAAAATCCGTAGCTCCAGCGACGATCCCATGAATCTCCGAAAAAATGCACTCGTGAACCGAAGGATGCGGCCCGGAATCGAACCCACAACCTACGAAGCCCGAGTCAGACGGTTTGACAGCTTCAAACGGAGAATCATAGTAGTAGTAGTAGTAGTAGTAGTAGTAGTAGTAGTAGTAGTAGTAGTAGTAGTAGTAGTAGTAGTAGTAGTAGTAGTATTAGCAGCAGCAGCAGAAGAAGACATAGTAGCAATAGTGGTGGTGGTAGTTGGTATAGTAATAGTAGCTGTTGTTGTTGTTGTAGCAGTAGTAGTAGCTGCTGTAGCAACAGTGGTAGTAGTAGTAGTAGTAGTAGTAGTAGTAGTAGTAGTAGTAGTAGTAGTAGTAGTAGAGTAGTGACAGTAGTGGTGGTAGTAGTAGTGGCGGTAGTAGTAGTAGTAGTAGTAGTAGTAGTAGTAGTAGTAGTAGTAGTAGTAGTAGTAGTAGTAGTAGTAGTAGTATTAGAGTAGTGACAGTAGTGGTGGTAGTAGTAGTAGTCGTAATAGTAGTAGTGGCGGTAGTGGTAGTAGTAGTAGTAGTAGTAGTAGTAGTAGTAGTAGTAGTAGTAGTAGTAGTATTAGAGTAGTGACAGTAGTGGTGGTAGTAGTAGTAGTCGTAATAGTAGTAGTGGCGGTAGTAGTAGTAGTAGTAGTAGTAGTAGTAGTAGTAGTAGTAGTAGTAGTAGTATTAGAGTAGTGACAGTAGTGGTGGTAGTAGTAGTAGTCGTAGTAGTAGTAGTGGCGGTAGTGGTAGTAGTAGTAGTAGTAGTAGTAGTAGTAGTAGTAGTAGTAGTAGTAGTAGTAGTAGTAGTAGTAGTGATGGTAGTAGTAGTAGAATAGTGATAGTAGTGGTGGTGGTAGTAGTAGTAGTCGTAATAGTAGTAGTGGTGGTAGTCGTAGTAGTAGCAGCAGCAGCAACAGCAGCAGTAGTAGACATAGTAGCAATGATAGTGGTGGTAGTTGGTGTAGTAATAGTAGCTGTTGTTGTTGCTGTTGTTGTAGCAGTAATAGTAGGTGCAGTAGCAACAGTGGTAGTAGTAGTAGTAGCAGTAGTAGTAGCTGCTGTAGCAGCTGTGGTGGTAGTAGTAGTGCTAGTACTTGTACTAGTACTACTACTACGACCAGTACTATCACTACACTACTACTACTACCACTACTACTACTACTACTACTACTACTACTACTACTACTATTACTAGTAGTAGTAGTAATAGTAGTAGTAGTAGTAGTAGTAGTGGTAGTGGTAGTAGTAGTAGTGTAGTGATAGTACTGGTCGTAGTAGTAGTAGTAGTCGTGATATTAGTAGTAGTAGTAGTAGTAGTAGTAGGAGGAGGAGTAGTAGTAGTAGTAGTAGAAGTAGTAGTAGTAATAGTGATGGTAGTAGTAGTAGTAGTAGTAGAATAGTGGTAGTAGTGGTGGTAGTAGTAGTAGTCGTGATAGTAATAGTAGTAGTAGTAGTAGTAGTAGTAGTAGTAGTAGTAGTAGTAGTAGTAGTAGTAGTAGTAGTAGTAGTTGTGATAGTACTGGTCGTAGTAGTAGTAGTAGTCGTGATAGTAGTAGTAGTAGTAGTAGTAGTAGTAGTAGTAGTAGTAGTAGTAGTAGGAGTAGTAGTAGTAGTAGTAGTAGTAGTAGTAGTAGTAGTAGTAGTAGTAGTAGTAGAAGTAGTAGTAGTAATAGTGATGGTAGTAGTAGTAGTAGTAGTAGAATAGTGGTAGTAGTGGTGGTAGTAGTAGTAGTCGTGGTAGTAGTAGTAGTAGTAGTAGTAGTAGTAGTAGTAGTAGTAGTAGTAGTAGTAGTAGTAGTAGTAGTAGTAGTAGTAGTAGTAGTAGTAGTAGTAGTAGTAGTATTAGCAGCAGCAGCAGAAGAAGACATAGTAGCAATAGTGGTGGTGGTAGTTGGTATAGTAATAGTAGCTGTTGTTGTTGTTGTAGCAGTAGTAGTAGCTGCTGTAGCAACAGTGGTAGTAGTAGTAGTAGTAGTAGTAGTAGTAGTAGTAGTAGTAGTAGTAGTAGTAGTAGTAGTAGTAGAGTAGTGACAGTAGTGGTGGTAGTAGTAGTGGCGGTAGTAGTAGTAGTAGTAGTAGTAGTAGTAGTAGTAGTAGTAGTAGTAGTAGTAGTAGTATTAGAGTAGTGACAGTAGTGGTGGTAGTAGTAGTAGTAGTAGTAGTAGTAGTAGTAGTAGTATTAGAGTAGTGACAGTAGTGGTGGTAGTAGTAGTAGTCGTAATAGTAGTAGTGGCGGTAGTGGTAGTAGTAGTATTAGAGTAGTGACAGTAGTGGTGGTAGTAGTAGTAGTCGTAATAGTA
>JACEFZ010003678.1:0-25000 GCA_014155875.1 Cepaea nemoralis | reverse complement strand
AGACGTGTGAAGTAGACGTTGGTTGTGTGACCTCTCAATGTCCAGGGCTGTGTATCTAGTTATGTGAGGTAGTCATGGTTGTATGACCTCTCTGTATCCAGGTCTGTATATCTATACGTGTGAGGTAGTCGTGGTTGTGTGACCTCTCAGTGTCCAGGTCTGTATATCTAGACGTGTGAGGTAGTCGTGGGTTGTGTGACCTCTCAATGTCCAGGTCTGTGTATCTGGTTGTGTGAGGTAGTCGGGGTTGTGTGACCAGTAGATGTATAATGGGGTTTTTAACCGTAGTCGAGGGGGTAGCACGTTCGAGGAGGTGGTGGTAGCGGTGGGGAGCCACAACAACACCTCCAGGAACCACGACGAACCCCGGGGGCACCCAGTAGCCGTATACATGGGGGTACCACACATACTCACGCACGCACGCGCACATACACACGCACACACACGCACACACAGGCACGCGCAAGCACGCGCACGCACACACACACACGCACGCACGCGCACGCACGCTCACACACACTCACTCACCCACACATCCTCTACTACACACCCACACACCCCACTTACCCACCCCCAACCAAACATCTCTCAATCACAATACCCCTACCCACACACATCCCCCACCCACTCACACATCCCGCCCCCACACATATACATCCCTCACCCAATTACACAACCCTAAGCCACTCACAAACCCCCACCCACACATTCCCATCCACGCACTCATCTCCCACCCACACATCCCCACCACCCACACATACTTCTCCCAACCACCACACATTCCCTACTCACCCACATTTATATCCCACGCATACACACATTCCCCGCACCCATCACACACATCCCCACGCCACACAATATTCCCCAGCCACACACATATCCTCACCCATTTTGCTCATATTCAAGTCTCTTAGTAGCTTGCTCAGCTTCAAGTCTCTTGGCAGCTTGCTCAGCTTCAAGTCTTTTAGCAGCTTGCTCTGCTTCAAGTTCCAGCTTTTGAGTGGCTTGCTCAGCTTCTATTCTTTTGGTTTCCAACTCCATCTTTTCTAGCTCCAATTCGGCCTTTCGAACTTCTCTTTCTGCTTGACGGAAATCTCTTTCCACCCTGTCGTATATTCTGAAGGGACTGGGGATCACAGTTTTGCATTACCCATATTCTGGTTAAAGAAGCTGGGCCCCATCCACTTCCAATATGTAAATAAATCAAGAACACGCCCATTGATGTATTACAGACTCGGCTTCAATTGTTTGTCTAGGAGTTAGTGGTCCTCTTTTGGGGAGTAGTGAACACTAGATTTGACTCTGCCCCTTCACCGGGAATCTAATAGCTCTCGAACCCCATGATTTTATGTGAAATGTCTGAAAAGACTTCCTCAGTTTTAATCAGGTGAAATGTAGCATGGGTCTGGAACAGTCAAGAGATATAGAGTCTCCTCTTTTCCCTTTTATTTTAATTCACTTGAGTTATTCAGTTTTGCTAAATAAATTATTTAACAAATACTAGTAGACATTGACATCTGTTTAAGTCCCCGCTAATCACTGGTATCATGAAGGCTAATAGACTACAATGGCTGAGGCATATAGAAAGAATGGAAGATAATAGGGAAACAAAACTCGCTTACACTCAGGAAATAAATGACCGTATACCCCGAAGTAGACCAAGAAGGCGGTGGAGAGATAATACATATACAGACCTACAAGCACTTGGAATCAACGACTGGCAAGAGAAGGTCCACCAGAGAGACGAATGGAGACGGATTGTATTTGAGCAAAGAACCTCAATGGCTCGAAACGCTGAAGAAGAAGAAGAAGTAGACATTGACATCTTGTTTACACAAACAAACAGGTAATTAACAGACAGGTTGAACTGACACATTAATATAAGATTCAGTTACTGTTGATGTCATTTATTGATTGGGCCTGTTTCTTTTGGCCTGTGAATACATTTCTAATTGTTGGCATCTGTTCGACATAACATATGTTTAAATGGAAAAATTCACATCAGTACCAATTACAGACAATCAATCAATAAATAATAATCAATATGATAATCATAAGTGTTGTAAATCTTCTTCTAAATAAAGAGATATTCTACAGTCATAGTGTGGCCTGAGATAATTCAAATGGTTTATGAGTTATTTTTCTGGGAGGGATTGTGTTTGCTGGCATTGAGAAAGGTCACCGCTGAGTGGTAGATATGGGTTAAGCCTGGGTCCATGGACTGATGGATCCGTTTCAGTACTGGCCAGTGAAGCTACCCTGTAGGCTGCCCTTGCTCTGCTCAAGACCTAAGGTTATCTTCCAACTCATATGTGTGGGTCATCTTTTCTCTCTGCCTCCCTCTTCTGGTCAGGTTGCCACCAAGAACATTACTGTGCAAAAGTTACATAGGCATGTATAATCTTACCAATGTAATTTTACAGCATGTTATTAAGTGTGAACACAACATAACAGGAAGGATAAGATCAGAAGAAGTGGTGTTGGTTTAATTTGTGTGGGGTCAGAGATTATTACACTGGATGCACCTGCTATCATATGGTACCTGCTGTATGCATTTTCGCAGTGTACCTGTGGTTCATTGAGAAGTGTACAATCAGACATAGATAGGAGTGATGATGTGTTGTTCCTTGTAGCATTCAAGTCAAGCTGATAGTGCAGGACCAAGACAAGGATAAGATGCATTTTTATAAATGACATACAGTTAAAACATTTTCATCAACTCATTTGGTCATGGATGGTGTATAAATGTTTCCCAGTACCTTCCAAATTAACTACTTGTCTTCTTTGTATTCTTATAAATCATTTCCGTTTTACCTGCTGTTGTTGTGGTGTCGAGTGGAGTGCTGTGTGTTGAGTTAACTTCTGTTGACTGGGGTTCTTATAGCTTGTACCACTTGTCCCCCATCTTCATCAGTTAATATGAGTTTAACTCATCAAGTGTTTTATTGTTATTCATGTCCAACATACAGAATTTCTGATGTGTATTTGTTACAAAATGTAATCCATACAAAATCATGGCAACAATACATTAGTAAGAGGTTGTTACATAAAGTACCTCTCCTAATCCACCTCTCTTCTTCTTCATATTAATTCTTCTTCTTCTTCTGTTAACAGTGCACATCATGTCCCTTCTGTTGGCGATCAACAGTTGGCTATAGACCGAGGTTTTGTTTACCATTTGGTTTGGACAGATTAACTAGGCCGTCTGTCACAAATGGCGTCTGTGAAGCGTATCCTGTTCTATGAAAATTGCATTTAATAAGTGCTTTGTCTGAGTGAAAATCTGACACATAAATACAATTATTTTCTATCAAACCCTATTATTTCAATTCGTAAAGAGGAAAGGAAAGATATAATCCCTCTTTCAGCTCCTTAGATTGTGAATAGGCAGAGATAAATACGTTTTTAAGCGAGGCAGTGGTTCTTGTGCACAAACTGTCATGTGTTTGCAGAAAGCGTTTTAAAACAGTTTTGATGAAATCCATCAAAGTGCGTTTGAATTTTCACCTCGTACAGTTTTCTGTGATAGATTGTTGTTGTATGCACATAGTATAGCTAACAGATGTAGTGAAGAATTTCAGAGTTTGCAGTTTTGAGAAAGTGTAAGATTGCTAATTTTGCCCGGGAAAGGCTCAGTGTAGCTAAAAGTTTGCAGTCGACAATTTTACACTTCAGAGATTTATTTTATAAGTAATACATTTTATTTTGACGCACAAACACTGGATACCTCTGCTGCATACATCTGGGTATCACATTGATATGAGGATTCACAAGCTTACCTCGGGTTTCGGATAAAACTGCCGTTTGTTCATGTAAAAGACAGGTCACATTGGCTCTCTGACTGTCCTTCAGGCCTGAAGATTGAGAAGTGCGCGGATTTGGAGAAATGAACGCTTTCGAAGGTCAAAGTTATATCACGTGACCCTCTCCTTCCAATAGTCTTCTTAGTTGAAGACGCTGTACCTTCTATTTTTAACCGACATCTGTCCATCCCGAGTGTCAAGTTGGTGTTCGATTCTCAATCGTGCGGTCAATTGTATGTCGTTCTCTGTTTTGGTTTGTAAATGTTGACGCACTGTAACATGATGTTTGGTGATTATGTCACACACCCCTTGTATAAACTCTGATAGTGCAGGACACGACAAGCCCATTCCTTCACCCCTTGCCCTCAGTTCTGCTATATCTAGTTTGGGAGTGGCCATATTTAGAGAAGGTGAGTCAGCAGGTTGAGTATAAACACCCCTAAGCAATATATAGATACCCAATATCTAAATTTTATATATATATATATATATATATATATATATATATATATATATATATATATATATATATATATATATATATATATATATATATATATTGTGTTCTCCATGGATCGTAGTTATTAAGCCTTTTTGAAGCACAATGTACCAAACTATCGTCTGTCAAGACGGAAAGGTGCCAATGCAATATATATATATGACACCACACAGTACACCCCAAAACAATCTCTCAATGACAAGAGTAGACTATGACCAAGACCTATGTAGACTTGTAAAGTGTTAACAGGTATGATATATGTCTTAACACCTATCCACATTCACTCTAGCTTGAATTTACCAGTCCGGCTTTACCCTTATTAATGTAATGTCACCATACCGTACAACTTCCCCCCATAAATGTCGCCTGTCGTCCCCGGGGTGAAGTGGAATCAACAAGCACACTTTTTAAATTCCATATCATCAGCTTGAGCGTCTGCCGGACCCTTGTCTACACACCCCCTTTCCGTCTTTGGATCTCTCTCTCTCTCTCTCTCTCTCTCTCTCTCTCTCTCTCTCTCTCTCTCTCTCTCTCTCTCTCTCTCATTTTCTCTCTCTCTCTTACCACAAGACAATACCCCTCTTGATATTCCTCCAGAACATACCCACACAACTCTGGCTATTAACAAATAATAAAATAATTTAATAAAGAAATGTGTCAGTGTCGCATAATAAGCTTGTATTTCGATCAATGACAAACAGAGCCCGACATTCTACTGCAAGGAAATGAACAATCCTTTGATGTTGGAAAAAATGCGTCCCTGACATTGTCTGCACATAGTTTCGTGTCTGGATGAGAAAAATGAATCGCGTCAAACTGTCTGCCTGCGTTCGGCATTTTGTTTTGATGTAGATTTTTAGGGAACGGAATACGTCGAGTTGCAATGTCTACTCCGGTCGATATTGTGTTATGATGTGAATTGCTCGAGACGAATAACAACGCCAGACTGTCTACAAGGCGGTACTCGCTTTTTGAAGTGAGAGACGGAGTGTCTGACTAGAAGCGTGATGCAGTCTGTGATCTGGGGGAATTTACAAACAGCCAGGATCTTTGTTGGATGAGACAAAGAATTCCCCACATGAAAGTGAATTAACGGCAGATTGACGCCAGTTAGTCGAAAACAGGCGGAGAAAACCAGACTCTGGACAGGTAACTGTCTAGACTTTTTGGTGACGTCACTCCAGCCCAAGATAAAAAGGCTGTGAAGTAAACACGTTGTGTGAGTCGGCCAGAAATTCTGAAGTGGGACAGATGGTTGCAATATTTCGAGTTGTGTTACATGAGAGAGACTATAATGTCTAATGTGGTGATAGTGATCCGCGGACATAGATCCAGTCTGTGATTGCGTAGTTTCTCGAGTAGCAACAAGAAATAGGCATATGGTAGGTTATTGATCATACCTGACTTAGAGTATGATTAGGAATAGAGTACAGTACTGTGGGGTGATATAATGTATTATACAGTGTATTATAGGTGCGGTGATAGAATGTTCTATAAGTGCGATGCTAGAAAGTATCATAGGAGCGTCGGCACTAGTGTTCTATTGTGTGACTTCAACTAGCTTGTGTGATATATTGTTTTACTCAGGGAGTTGAGGACAATGTAGGGGAATAATAATTAGAGAGATTAAGGATGGTTGAGAGGGAGGAGAGGAATGTGAAATGGTAGGATCTTCCAGTAGGGCATCTGCTGGGTTTCTACCCGTTCCTTTATTCTTTCCTGGTGTTGCCATGTCTCAGATCATATGATTGAGTTATTTGGCCGTATGACAGAGATCGGATCTCTGTTATAGATCTGAGTGCTGCTATCGGCCTACACTCACCTAATTCCGGCCAGGACTGAGTTGCCCTCACCATGGTATTCTCTATGTTACAGGTTCCATTTACAGGTCCATCTGAGTGTGCTTCGATATTCCCCAGTGAAGCTAGAAACACAGTTATTGAAAATGATGGCTTGCAAACTGAAGACCGAGATTTCTGAGAGGCATCTTAAATTGGGTTTATACCCCAGTTAGTCTGCGGGAACCTGGCTTCAGCTAAGCAGGACAGGCTAATGATATGTGTGTTTATTAAATGATAGCTTGATCACTGAACAATCAGAACATTATAGATAACAGTTACCAGGAACACAATCATATCACTATACACATACCTGAAACATTTGAATTGTGTTATTGAGATGGGGAACCTGTTATACCCAGTGACAATAGAACAGTAACTACAGCGAAAGAATTCAGTTATTAACAAACAGTTAATAGCACAGAAGATTCACAGAGTATAGGAAAGTGAAGAACGACATTAGACAGTGTTCTATATGGAAGTCTAAGCATCATAGTGGTTCCAGAGGCAACGGAGGAAGTCTTCACGTGACCGGAGAAGCAACAGCTCGGTGAGGTTACCTGTCTGGAATGCCTGGTGCTGGTGTTTTCTCTGCACTATGATGAGAATGACTATAATCCTGACACTGATCTGAGTCTACATACACTTTAGAATATACGTCACGCATTCTCCACATTATATACACACACACACACACACACACACACACACACACACACACACACACACACTTCTCCTACATATACTCTTTGCTTTAATAAATTTCTTATGTTTATTTGTTGAAGCGGAGAGTTGTCAAGTATGTTATGTTGGGGAAGAATGAGAGGGGGCATGATCCAGGGGTGAGCAAGAGTAAGAAGAAGGTGTCTTCAGATTGAAGGAGTGTTGTGGACGGCGTCTACTGGATATCTCCAAGATAGGGATATTGGATTAAAATAAAAAGTGGGTGTTGATTCCCCTCACTCCATGGACGACACTAAAGAAGTAAAGACTAATAATTAACAAATTAAAATCTTTACTTACGACAGTCAGGTGAGTGCACTATATGAGTGTAGGACGTCTGTAGTATAGTCTATTGTGTGTGCAAGATGAGGCCAGATAGTTCAGGATCTTTCATCATAGTGTCCGGCCATACGGCAACACAACACATTAAGTCAGATGGGCCTCACGGAATGAAGCGTCTCTCCGATCAGTGATCGACTGCTTGGAGTTCTGGATACTAATGCTGACTGTGATAGAACACTATCCCTGAGATCGGCACCCACAGTGGACCTGATACTTCACCGGAAAATCCTTTTACCTAAGAATACTGGCACATTTCCTACACTATTTCCGACGCAACTAATGGTATCTGTTCTATTAAACTCCTACTGTCCAGTGGGAAATTGTTACTGATTAGTTCGTTTAATCCTTCTAATTTCTCTTCATGTTGCTGTTATAGTCCAGATAAATAATTACAGTTAATTTACTCCACTGTTCTGGGAACTAAATCTCTGATAAAAGAGCCTTTTCATGTTGAACACTTGTGGCTCAGACGAAACAATAATTTGTGCAACGGTGTCCCATTGCCGAGGCCCTTTAGCTAACCACTCTCGGACCTACTGCCATTGTCCTCCTCTCTGAACTGTAGTTAGTTCTCAGGCACATTAGAACTGCACTCGGTGTGACTGCCATTGCCCACACCTCTGAAGAATCCTTTAGTTCTTCATTATAGTGGATCCTGTCGAAAAGAGAACACCCGGTGAGAGAAACCCGATTCGAATCCACTATATGTGAGTGTAGGCCGAAGGCCACACTCAGATATTTATATCCTAATTAACATTGAACTCAACTCTGGTAGAAGGCAGAGCTGTTCATCACATTGGTCTGATACGTGGTAAGAACAGGAAAGACTAAAGGAACTAGAAGAAACCCCCAGTAGACACCCTACCGGAAGATCCTACCATTGACGTTTCCTCCATCCCTCCAACCACCCTCGATCTCACTGAATATCATCCCACGACATTACTGTTAACCTGCAGAGTTCAACGATATATTACACGACCTAGGTTAATCAGCACATCAGCCTACTTCTGCCGCCACTCCTATAATAAGTTCACGCAAAGCAACATCACTACGCTCGATTCCTAATCTCACTCAGTAAACTACCTTATGACAACTATTCCAGTCCTGAATTGGAATCACACAATCACATCCTGTACGAATGTCCGTTGCCTGTAAACAACAGTGGATATTGTGGTTCCTTTCCTTATTTAGACTGAAACAGCAGAATACTCCTTTTCTGTTCAATACATCTCGCCCACTAATTACACATTTCTTTTTTATCCAGACTATCGAAAACATTGTCTGTATGACGTCACTGTCTTGGCTGGCAACCAAGTTAACCCGACACTCCTTTTCTTTCATCCTCCGATCCGGGTAAAAAACATGCCGACGAGTCTC
This sequence comes from Cepaea nemoralis, assembly GCA_014155875.1. Lineage (NCBI taxonomy): Eukaryota > Metazoa > Mollusca > Gastropoda > Stylommatophora > Helicidae > Cepaea > Cepaea nemoralis. The sequence continues at coordinate 16,418 of JACEFZ010003678.1, read as the reverse complement.
CTTTGATCGCGGGAAATACTTCCCCTGCATCCAAAGAATCTTTGTCGGCGTTTGATCTGGGGAACTTGTCCCAGCAACAAATAGTTGTGGCGGTCTAGAGACGGCTGTCTCCGGCAATCTATCATGCTGGTTCGACATCTCCGGTAATTCCGTGACAGCCACCAGAATAACAAAATCATCTTCAAATCTTATAGATCACAGAATGTACTGTACCTATTAACGCAATGAGCGATCACTACCCAGTTTGTTGCACGTGGTCGAAAAGAGGTACCAAAACTCCCAAACACAAACATATAAGTATAAAATATAGAAATTATAAAAACTTCAGTCAAAATGCGTTTTTACAAGACTTGCTCAACTCATCTCTTGGACAAGTATACCAACTTGTCAAAATTAAAAACTTCCTCGACGAAAACACAAGAAAGATATTCTATACTTCCCACATACAAACACATATTGATTATTGCTCCACAATCTTGGATGGATGCACCAAATCTATAACAAAACGGCTTTATTCACTCCAGAAAGTTTCTGAAAGAGAGAGAGAGCGAGAGACCTCCGGACAAACCCACAAGTGCTCAGTCTCACTCAAAGACAGACAAGACACATAGCGATCTCTTGTGCATTCAGGAACATTGCTGAACTGATAGATGCCATTAAAGTGGTCAACAGTGCCCTCAGCTGACCTTTGATCTACAGTGAAGGAATCCCCATTCATGAAGAAATAGTCCATGGTCTCAGCACGACCTCCCTCCTGAAGAAGTGCACTATGGCCTCCTTCTGCAGGAGTAGATCCTCGGCGGTACCATGGCCTCCTTCTGCAGGAGTAGATCCTCGGCGGTACCATGGCCTCCTTCTGCAGGAGTAGATCCTCGGCGGTACCATGGCCTCCTTCTGCAGGAGTAGATCCTCGGCGGTACCATGGCCTCCTTCTGCAGGAGTAGATCCTCGGCGGTACCATGGCCTCCTTCTGCAGGAGTAGATCCTTGGCGGTACCATGGCCTCCTTCTGCAGGAGTAGATCCTTGGCGGTACCATGGCCTCCTTCTGCAGGAGTAGATCCTCGGCGGTACCATGGCCTCCTTCTGCAGGAGTAGATCCTCGGCGGTACCATGGCCTCCTTCTGCAGGAGTAGATCCTTGGCGGTACCATGGCCTCCTTCTGCAGGAGTAGATCCTCGGCGGTACCATGGCCTCCTTCTGCAGGAGTAGATCCTCGGTGGTACCCCCCTCTACCATTTTTCAGTAGGAAACCACGTTGGAACCATGGCCCCCCTTCTTCAAGAGGAAACCACGTTGGAACCATGGCCCTCCTTCTTCAAGAGGAAACCACGTTGGAACCATGGCCCCCTTTCTTCAAGAGGAAACCACGTTGGAACCATGGCCCTCCTTCTTCAAGAGGAAACCACGTTGGAACCATGGCCCTCTTTCTTCAAGAGGAAACCACGTTGGAACCATAACCCACTGTTTCAGGAGGAAAGCCTTGCTGACACCAGGACTACTGCTTCATGTAGAAGATATCCTTCTCTATAAGTCATAGTCAAAGGTGGGCGCTGTTCACCACCCATACATTGGCATCCCCCACCATGATGCTAATAAAGTATCACGCGGACCTCAGAGGCAACTGTCCAAGTAGAAGATCATGTCCAGAAGCCCGCTCTTAACGCGGACATCCCAGAGACGTAGAGGGGCAAACAGCGCTGTTCTCGTGGTATCTTTAATAATAAGCGAGTGGATGAAGGCAAGTGGCCGAATAGTGATCTATTATCGACAAGCGCGAATGTACCTGCAGAGTTGCAAACTATATTTCATTGTCCTTATTATCATCACTACTAGTAACATAAAAAGTATTTCTCATGGCTTTGATTGCAGACACACAGGCAGACAGACAGACAGCAACAGATTAACCACAGGATAGAGGAAAGTATTAGCCGTCAAGAGACTGCCAAACGGCGAGCGTGCTGGTATCTACAGAATGGTAGTTTTATGATGAAGATTATTTGTATTTGTATCTCTAGCGCTACAAAAATTTAGTGTCTGTGGTTTTAGCCGTGTACAAATTACTTTTATTTTTTTTAATTTCTGCCCGCCCATTTCCCCAGCACTGTAGCACTCCGGACAAATCTACAGGTGCCCAGTCTCCCTGTAATACCCGCAACAACAACACAACACGTGTTGCTGGGCTTCTTTGTTTTTAATTGTCACCCCCTTAAATATTTTTTATTTTGGGATCTGTTTTAGGTAAGTCCCGGGGTTTCTAAGAACCGTAGTCCTCCGGACAAACCCGCAAGTGCTCAGTCTCACACACAGATATTAGCAATGTCAGAATTATCGAACTTTCCGAGCTTTGTTTTGGGACTCGATCTTGATGTCGCGCGCACTTAGTTGCGTCCAACGATCACTTCCGGTTTGGTTACCATGTCATGCAATAAATTAATTCTTCGAAAGCAGCATGGTACGACGACAGGGGAATCTACTCTGATCTTTGTAATATTGGATCTCCTATTATGCACCAAAAGATTTATGCCGACAAATTGTTTTTTCTGGGTTTTTTTCAAGTCTGTTCACGAATAGTAAGCAAATCTGTCTTATAACTCCTGAAAGTAAACAGAATATTGAACTTTTTAATCCATTTTTGAATCCCTCGTCCAATTTTACATAAATGTGAAGAATTTCAACACAGCTGGTGTTAGCTGAAGTTCAGGACAAAATATTTCGTGACATGGCCTTCATAAGACTAAATTCAAGATGGCGGCGCCCATACCATACAAATACAATAGTACTAAACTTTAGCGGACCTATATTTATTTATAATTAGAACTGGTAATTTAACTACTAAACTTAAACAGAATACAAGTGTCATTTGTAATTTGTAGCGGTAATGTATCTGTGTACTTGTATAATATTTCAGCATTTGTCATGACTAAAAATAATTTTGAAAGCTGCAGCACTTAATTATGTAAATTTAAATACAGTACTGTAAAATAAGTTATTTGTTTTAAATAAGTTACTATCTAATTATTAATTGCTCACTATTAGATACAGAACAGAGTAATTGTAGAGAAGAAGTAGAAATAAATTGTTAGTGAATATTAATTATGTAATATTTTTATTTTTTATTATACATCATAAGGGAAGAAATACAAACTAGAATCAACTCTGGAAATAAGATATACTATGCACTACAACATCTTCTAAAATCAAAGGCGCTATCTCGTAACACCAAAATCACAATATACAAAACACTGATCAGACCAGTTGTGCTGTATGGCTCTGAAACCTGGAGTACAACGAAAGGAGACGAAGCCTTGTTACAAACCTTTGAGAACAAAATTTTAAGACGCATCTTTGAACCCATTAGGGATACACAAAGTGGAGAGTGGAAAAGAAGAAGTAACAAAGACATTTATGATTTGTTTAAGTCCCCGCTAATCACTGGTATCATGAAGGCTAATAGACTACAATGGCTGGGGCATATAGAAAGAATGGAAGATAATAGGGAAACAAAACTCGCTTACACTCAGGAAATAAATGACCGTAGACCCCGAGGTAGACCAAGAAGGCGGTGGAGAGATAATATACATACAGACCTACAAGCACTTGGAATCAACGACTGGCAAGAGAAGGTCCACCAGAGAGACGAATGGAGACAGATTGTATTTGCAGCAAAGAACCTCAATGGCTCGGAATGCTGAAGAAGAAGAAGAATATCTTAATAATTAATTAACTGCTGCTTAATTTAAGCAGCAGTTACAAACTTACTTACTTACATTAATGCATGATATTTAATCAACAAAAGAAAGCTGCGCAATGCAGTTAGGACATTACGACAATACAATATGATTGAATATGATAGTAGATGGTCATGCTGTACCTGATGTTCTGAAAGAAGTGAGGAGTCTCGTTCATGCCAACGAACCAGGCAAGCTAATACAGGAAAGTACTCTTACTAATAATTTATATATAGTTAAAAAATTAGTTGTGAAACATAAAGAGCAATTAACAATAGAATGGCCATCACTTGTGACACTCTTTCTTGAACCATTTCCTGTTACTTTCAAGATTCTGCCTGTCACACCTACTTTGCGACAGCCTGTAACAATTTGATGAAACAATTCAGGTGCACACCTTCCTGTGGTGAGTTTCTATATATTTGAATAACGAAGACACAAACAGAGCCTTAAAAGAAACTTGTACAGGGCTGAAAGACAGCATCAAAACGTCTACAGCACATGGTCTTGTTTGTCCCTGGAGAGACTGAACTCTTGAGGGATTGTCCGGAGGGCTTTGATTCTTAGAAACCCAGGGACTAGACAATGTCAATTGGGTGACAATTAAACCAAAAGAAGGCCAGCAACACGTGGTATTCTGGTGCGTTTCACGTGGAGACTGAGCACCTGTAGATTAGTCCGGGAGGCTAGGCGCAGCAGACAAGAGAAAAAAGAGAACAATTATTGTGTGAACTCGTGGCAATGTCAACAAGAGGGGTGCTAAATTTGGGGTGTGATGGAGGGCGGGGGCCTAAAAAAGGCCGGGGTGTGTGTGGCCGAGACTGGATCCTCTAACCTCCGAAGCCTCCGAAGTATGGCATGATGAGGATATCAGCCTATATAGTATGACGAGATGAACGAACGAACGAACGAACGAACGAAAATCTTTATTTTCAAAGGGTTAAGATTTGGGCACGCAGGCCCGTCTGACATTCTGCCCTTCTTCTCTATTTCCTCTCATACATTCTTTCATGCAACATCTCTTATGAAGCAATTCTTTGACAACAAAAGAACAATAAACATTAAAACGCATGAAAAATAATCAATAATACATGACTCGTTGAGGCAATGTTTAACATGGGCATCATAAATACCCAAGGTAAGTGTAACGTACTACACATATAAGAATGCTTTTTTTTTCCTGGCTAGTTGTCGTTGGAGATAATTTACCATTATTATTGTCTTTGTTGCTGTTTTTTCAAAGGGGCATGTAGTCTGTCCTGAAGTAGTATTCAAACAGGTTGCGACTGTATGTATAATGATTGGTGGTATCTTTGATTTCTTGTGGAAGATTATTCCACAACTGAGTGGCAGAGAATGCTAAACTTGTTTTATAAAAGTTTATCCTAGGTTTACTGACATGAAGTATATTTAGTCGTTCTCTATGTCTTGCGTTATATTTAAGCAATAGCCAAAGGTAGCTTGGGTCATTTTAAAATAGGATTTTGTGAGTTAGTTTAGCGTTATTAAAAAGTAGGCGTTTGTGGAGTGGCAGTAACTGAAGATGTTCATGTAGGTTAGAATGTCTATAAACTTATCACCATTGATTTCACGCACTGCCCTTTTCTGGAGTGAATAAAGGCGTTTTGTTATTGATTTGGAACATCCATCCGAGATTGTTGTCAACGTGTTGGATGATAGCAGGACCGACTAGTGACAGAAGAGGGGCAAGGACTAATAGGACATAGAGACAGGACCTCTATAAAGGTATAGACAGCACCCAAGCTAGGACATAAGAACAGTAATAAGACTAGACTCGGGTGGGAACCCTTATGTGTTATAGTTAGGACAACAGAGGGACCGACCCAATAACAGGGGCGGGTACAAGAGGTCACGGGGAATACCGTGACGACGTAAGCTAGAATAGAACTCTAGAGGGTAACGAGTGCTAAGACGACAGTGCTGCGTGCGAAGAGAACGCCACGCAGAGTTACGAACCTCACGAGGGAGTTTTGGCCACGTAGACAAGCAACTACCTGAGCTGCCTCAGACAGGGACTTGACGGCCTTCCGACTGGACGTAGTGTTGTTCGGAAGCCATTATCTAGAGTTGTGAATGCATGCGATGTTAACGAGAGAGTGACCGTGTTCGATAATGTAGATATATATATATATATATATATATATATATATATATATATATATATATATATATATATATATATATATATATATATGCCAGGGTCTGTGTCTGGGTCTATCTGAATGAGCTACTATCAATACTTGTGTAGCAACACTTCTCGTGTCCAACAGGGGATGATTCCTTCTTCTCTTCTTCTCCAGTCAGAACCCTGGTCATCTCGCAGCACATGAGTATATCATGGTTACTCGATCATACGTCATAAACCTCACCCACTCGAACTGCAGTTAACTCGAACAAGAGTGAACACAAAGACTGTTATAAGTTTCCTACGTATAATATACACAATCACATAATCGAAGATATCATCACTTATTCGACAGTCACATCACATTACACTACATCACAGATTAAATGCGTGGCTCAATATAGAGCCATAACGCTGTCTACTTTTCACCATGTCCACACAGGACGATGGATCAACGCCGACTCCCTTGGCCCGAGCTCACTTCCTGTCACCTGGGAAGTGAGTTCCAACGTTTTTCACGTTGTGTGGAAAGCCCCTGCTTTCCACGTTCCCGTGTTCAATTCTGAACACAGTCGCAACCTGTACTCTGTGACCCAGGCTATAACTGAACCATGCCATGACGTCGTCAGGCTCATGGCATTCCCCCCTTCCACGGGCAAAAATTGAGAATCAATTTTTGAAATATCCAATTTTCAGTTATGTAAGCAATATTAATGTAGTTCTAATTCTAATTTAACTATCTGTCGTCTTTCCATAAACCTTGTTAAGTTCTTGTCACTCTGAAATATACAACTAGTTAATTATTCTCATCAACATATAAAGTACATCCAAATGCATACCTCTATTTTGTCCTACAACCTTTTATCAAATTACTATATAACAATATCAATGTAACTGTTCTTTGTAACATTGAATCAGAATTTCTACATCTACATTCTAATCTGTCTATATATGAACCCTCAGTTTGTAATATGACTCCGAGAACTAATATTTCCATTCTATTAATGCTGTGATGGTATCATAATCAATTCCGCGTTTTGTTGGTAGGTAGCGTCTATAGTGGTCATACAAGACTGACCATCACTCAGCTTCATCTGCTCATCCTCACCACTCATTTGCTAAGCCACTCGTCCCAGGTCTAGAAGATCAGCTGTTATCGCGTTACATACAAGGCCACCTGTACAACGCAAGCCAGCGTTCCCATGGTAGACAGACTGATACCCGACTGCAAGGATTACCCAAGGAAGATACTAAGTTCCAAGTACCGCCAGCACATCTTTGCTGTTGTCGCGTTACCATACTTGACCACCCGCATCCCCAGTCAGTCAACCACTGCAGCCACAGCCTTCCACCACCGCCCATGCCTGTAACAAGTTCCAAGTACCGCCAGCCTAAACATCCTCTTTGACTCTGTCGTTGTAGACCCAGCGTATAGCAATGAACATAGTTGCAGCTAATAAGCCTGAGAGCATCTTATGTTACTGGCCGTTTCGTTCCATTTGACCAACTCATTACGCTTCAACTGCCACAGCTTCTATTGTGTCTTCATCCTCTATATCGTACTCTCATCAATTTCATTAATGATTCCAATACTAAGTATCCTATAAATCTAAACAATTTCTTCTTATATTAATCAAAATCAATCAACAAATATCAATAAATGCAACATAATAATAAATATGAACACCAATATATGTCTCAATCATCAATTAATAACAAAATTAAATAATATCTATACTCAACCAATAAATTATATTCTCATTACTAGAATTATATAGCATTTACATAAATAGTTCACAATATTCATTAATACGTATAAATAATAAATATGTAATAGTAATAATAATTATCTACCACCCAACATCAATCATATAATTATATAACATATAATATAATGCTATATTTGCAATAATAACAATCATTGCTTATAATTTAAGTTCTCTATTCCATAAAATAATTACTAATCAATCTCTATATAATTACATAATCATACTCATATTGCAATATAGCTTCCTTTCCAATAACATCTCTTCAATTTCAATTCTAACTCAACCTGCATGGCTATGTGGCACCATGACCACGTGTTAGTAATACATGCAATCAATCATCAAGTTATTTACATAGGTTAGTTCTGTACAGTCAGTTAATTCATAGTGCCTCCATACATGAGTGCGTCTCCATCTGCCACTAAACCACACATATTAACAACCTGCAATGCGAGACCGCCATCACACAGCGAGCACACACTCAGCTCACCCGGTGTTAGCAACCCCACATTAAATGATGCCAATACCCATATGGTTTTACCTACCCACTACTGTTGTCAATCACAAAATCTTTCAAAATTAAAATATAAACCTAACAAATATCGAAATGATCTGTGCCGCCGGTCCCCGTCACGGATTATCATTTAACACATTCATTCCATTCACATCAACCACCATAACCCGTATCAGAGATCAGCCGCCCACATGACGTAACTTATCATACTATCAATATTGACAAAGTCATCTCCGGTTTCCATCCCAACTGATGTTTTCTCCCAGCGATCTCTGCCAATGCCGTGCTAGAGTCGACAAGTCTGATGTTACCAAAGAGAACACTGCACTGCCAAACACCGCTCGGATATCCACCCATTTGACATGAATTCCCATTCACTAAAGATAGTATTAACCAAAATCCACTAATGAAAATTAAACCAACTACCACACTCAACCATAGCATGCAAGACATAATGATGTTAACCTAAATAATTTTCCATGCCCCAAACTCAACTTCAAAGAAATTTATACAGTGGAAAATATGAACTAAATGCTTAGAAATTATGTTCCACCATAGCCCAAAACAATGTCGCGTATCATAACCCATAGACGCGACACCGGTCAGGTGTTGATGTAGCACAACCTCACAAGCTGTTATCATTTGTAAGCTATTTTTATTTCTAGACCACTCTTTTCCGCAACAACACTCTGTTGTGTATCATTAACCCATACACACAACAACAGTTAGTTGAACCTACAATCACATATGCCCAACACCCCGCATAGCAAGTCCCCCGCCACATAACAATTACCCATGCCATATGCCGGAAGGCTGCCCCACACGATGCCAAACACATTCTTTAGAAATGCTCTTGTCGGCACAGAAAGATTACCCACGAACCATGCCGGCAATGCACGTCTCCAGTTGTAAACAAACTCACTCATGCGAAATTCACTTCGCCAGGTGTTTATTCCCTATCTGTTAATTTTCCACTGGACAAACAATTGCCAATTCTATTTTAAATAACAATAAAATACCTGCAGTAGAATAATAATATCATCCTCAAACCTGCATGCAAGAAATGATGATGATCTAAATTACCCAAACTTCTGCATGCAATAAATCATTAAGAACCAAACAAAATAATTACTAAAATTATAACAAAATTCAGAAATCATGCATAAAAGTAACCTATAACCAAAATTAATTATAACAACATATCACAAATATAACTACACATGCTTAATAATAATATAGACTAATGTTAAATACTAATTGCACAACGCTAATGGCTTCTATATTGCCCGTTCTTAGCTTAAACTTTACGTTGGCACGTGTTACGTATGTCAAATCATCATCTGTGGCCTCAGGTTTCATATAGACGATAAACCCCCAAGTGCCAGGGTCTGTGTCTGGGTCTATCTGAATGAGCTACTATCAATACTTGGGTAGCAACACTTCTCGTGTCCAACAGGGGATGATTCCTTCTTCTCTTCTTCTCCAGTCAGAACCCTGGTCATCTCGCAGCACATGAGTATATCATGGTTACTCGATCATACGTCATAAACCTCACCCACTCGAACTGCAGTTAACTCGAACAAGAGTGAACACAAAGACTGTTATAAGTTTCCTACGTATAATATACACAATCACATAATCGAAGATATCATCACTTATTCGACAGTCACATCACATTACACTACATCACAGATTAAATGCGTGGCTCAATATAGAGCCATAACGCTGTCTACTTTTCACCATGTCCACACAGGACGATGGATCAAAACCGACTCCCTTGGCCCGAGCTCACTTCCTGTCACCTGGGAAGTGAGTTCCAACGTTTTTCACGTTGTGTGGAAAGCCCCTGCTTTCCACGTTCCCGTGTTCAATTCTGAACACAGTCGCAACCTGTACTCTGTGACCCAGGCTATAACTGAACCATGCCATGACGTCGTCAGGCTCATGGCATTATATATGTTGTGTGTTGAGTGGCGATTATAATGATGTATCAGGCAGATAAAGCCTTGTGTTGATTATCAGGCTTGCCTGAAAATAAACCCCGTATAAAATATCTGAAGTTATTTGAAGTACGGATGTTGCCTGATTGTGAGTAAACACAAGACTGTGACAGGCAACATCCTAATGGTGTCAGAAGTGGTCGAATGCACGCCTGCAGTAAATTGTGTTCAGTAAACTAGGATAACATGACTTGTGTGCAGGCGAAGATAATATATCTGACACCGATCTAATGGTGTCAGAGGTTTCCCGAATGCACGCCTGAATTGAATGTTGTAGAGTAAAGTAATTTAACAGAATTTGTGTGAGAGCCACAGACTGAACGCGTACCCATACGCACGCCTGAAAATATTAGCAAAGTACGGCTAAAGATTAAAGTAAGATAGTGGCCGGGATATAACGCTGGAGCGAGAACGAAAGATTGTTGAAGTGCACGGAATGACCTTTGAATGAACTGGTTACCATCGCAAGTGTGTTAACGTGTGTTTATTGATTGAAGTAATTAAGAGCTAAGTGTAATGAATTGTATTGGTGTGATTCTACCATGTGTTGTTAGATGTTTCAGCTGAAGGTCAAGCCTGAAGACATACGACAGACAGTGACATTAAGACATTTACAATGAAGTAAATTTAAAATCAATAAACCACATTTCAGTTTTTCTGTACAGGCAATGTGTCCAGTCAACTGAGAATACATGTTGTGCATTTCTATGTAATTTATATCAAATATTAATTGTTTGCGCTCTATACACCAGGATGTACATGAAATTGTCTGTACCACCCAGCCGAAATTAGCCTTAGAAGCAGAGCAGATTTTTCTCCAACGAAGGAAAGACTCTGATCATCGTCAACGATCAGATAAGTATATATAATTTTGACTTGCATGCTAAAGTGGCATCTTTATTTTTAATTTTGTCCACTGTAAATTGATTATTATACAGGTGATCGTCATTGTATTTATAAAAGTGTGTGAAAGATAGAGAATAACCATGTCTACACTGAAAGAAAGTATAGAAGCAGGGACAGCACTAGGTTATAGTGGTGATAAACTGGAAAAATGGGCAAAAGCTGAATTCAAAGAACACTCTGATAGACAAGCGGCAATAGACAGAGATGAAAGGGCAAAAGAACGGGTGCACCAAAAAGATCTTGCAGAGATAGCTGAAAGTACTAAACTAAAACAAATAGAAGCAGCTGAAAGTACAAAATTGAAACAGCAAGAGTTAGCTCTCAAAAGCAAGAATTAGCTCTCAAACAGCAAAAGATAACTGAGACTAATAAATTAAAGCAAGCAGGAATTGAATCCCAAATGCAAATAAAAATGAAAGAGCTCGAAATTGAGTCTCATGTTCATATAGCTGCAACTAAACTCAAAACTAAAGAGGAAGAGAACAAGTTTGCCAAATATAAAGGGATTGTGAAGCCATTTTGCCAAGGCGATTCCACCTAAGCCTGCTCAGAGAATGTAGAATACCAGATAAAAGTCCAGGAAATACCAAAAGAGCACTGGGCGATGATCTACATAAAGAATCTCTCCGGGGAACCTTTAAAGGTAATAGAGTCCATCCCTCAAGATCTTAGGAATAACTATGAATATATTCACCAAAAAGTAATGCAGCATTTCCTGTTAGAAGCCCCAGGGTACCAAATTCAATTCTCCAAGCAAAAGCCTAAGAGCAGTCAAACATTCATTGAATACGTCTCAACAGTACAAGACGTTTATAAAAAATGGCTTAAGGCGGCTAAAATTAACAGTAATTACAAGAAACTTCAAGATCTCATGATTATGGAGAATGTTATTTCAACCATCCCCAGTCCATTCGCTAAGTTTTTACAACAGTCAGACATAGACTCTATAGAGCAGCTTGAAAAATGAGGGTCTGCATATTTCTCATCGAACAGGGATGTTTTTAAATCTGTGATAGAAGAAAGTGAAATTGTAGCAGCTGCTATGAGTAAACCACATAAACCTTACAAATTTAGAGAAAAGCAAAGGGGCAACCTATCACAATGTCCATACTGCAGATTTCAGCACCCAGAATATTCTATGTGCGATAAAAATCCGAAATATCCAGAACACTTAGAGATGATCATAAAGACACAGCAAACTAAGAGAGAAACCGTTAGACGTGCTGTAAAATGTTTTTTCCATTGTTTTGGACACTATTCCTCTGCCTGTACTGGAAGAAAGAGATTGAAAGCAGTGAATGCAGTGCTAGTTGAGTCATCATCTGAGAGTGAGAGTGATATGGAAGAGATGTGTGAAAATAATGAAAATGTAGTGGCAGCTATTGATGTTTTAGATTTCAGTAATTGCACAACATGCCACCAGTTCCATAATAAAGGAATACTGAAGTGTGGGCACACAGTGCCATTTTCGCTTGAAAATGCTAATGCAACAGCAGGCTCTATAGGCAGTCTAAAATTCCCCCAAGGAATAGTTAATGACATACCATGTAAACTCCTTCTTGATAGTGGCAGTACGTTAATCGGTGTGAGAAGTGAACTGGCCAAGCCAGAAGATTATACTGGAGAAATCATTAACTGCCGCACTTTTTCAGGCAGCATAGACACATACCCGGTGGCCAGAGTTAACATAAACACCCCTTTCTTGTCTGGCACATTTACTTGCGCAGTCTTAAAGAACCCGTGTGCACATTTGATAATTGGCTGTTTACCACAGGTGAGGAAATGTACCACTGATGAGATAGCAGCCTGGAGAGAAACCTTTTTAAATCAGGCTGATGCAATTACTAGGTCGAAAACTAGTAAAGAACAAGACGACCTACAAACATAAAGGTTACATCAACTTTCACCCAGTGGTACAGTGGACAACAGCAAACTCAAGATAAACGATTCCAACATCTTAAAACTATATTTCAGAAGACAAGAACAGGAGACGGAAGACCAACACAACGCAACGACACCAGTCAACCAAACACCAGACAAACAGATGACAAACACACTAGTGAACTATTTAGAAGACGAACATATTACAGCAACAGTTATCAACCAGTCAGAAGAAGATGACTTTGAATTGCCAGTACCGACTGTAGAAAGCACCACAACAATCAGCAGCATACACCTATGACCAGACATGACACACGAACAGAAACAGCAGACAATAGCATTATTAACTGAGTACAAACACATTTTTTCAGACACACCAGGTAGAACAGATAGGATATAACGCTCCATTGTTCTTTTAGATGATACTCCAATCAAGTGTCGACCTTATTCTATCCCTTTAAACTACAGGGAAAATTTAGACAAGGAAATTCTTAGTCTAGAAGCCTCTGGGATAATCCAGAAATCCCAGTCTGAATACTCATTTCCAATAGTCTTAGTTAAAAAGAAGGATTCCACCTTAAGACTGCATAGATTACAGGAAATTAAACACTATCACTAAAATTTATGCAGAGCCTATTCCGTCATGTGACTACCTCATCCTCAACATGGCATAATCTATTATCTTTTCTAAACTCGACCTAACTAAAGGATATTGGCAGATCCCGATGGAGAAAAATTCCGTTCATCTTACTGCCTTTGCAACACCCCAAAGTCTCTACGAGTGGCGCTTTCTTCCTTTTCGACTTCGGAACGCACTTGCCACATTTGTCCGCCTTACTAGGGAACTTCTCCATGGAGTAATAAATGTACAGACATACATTGATGATATATGCATCCATACAACAGACTGGACAACACATCTACAGACGTTAAGACTCGTCTTCGAGAGAATAAAATTGTTCGGACTAACAGTCAAACCAACGAAAGTTGAATTGCCGTTGGAGGAGATAGATTTCCTTGGCCATACGATATCCAAGGGCCAGTTAAAAACTGACAACAAAATTATAACCAAAATCCCAAATCTTACTATCCCAACAACGTAGAAACAAGTAAAAAGCTAGCTGGGACTAGTAAATTACTATAGCAAATTTATCACCAATTTGGCACAAATAACATGTGTATTTTCTGATTTGTTAAAGTCATCTGTAAAGATAAATGTACAGGATGCGACTTTAGTCAATGCTATGTCAGAATTAAAGTTACGTTTCAGTAAAGTTCCCATCCTACGCTTACATAACCGTAAGCTACGATATATCCTTAGATATGACGCCAATGCAACTAAAATCTCTGGTGTACTGCTTCAAGAGCATGAGAATATCCTCCACTCAATCTTGTATGTCAGTCGCAAACTTACCACAGCTGAATCACATTATGATGTCTCTCAACTAGAAGCTCTCGCTATCGTATATTGTATTACGAAGCTTGATAGATATTTGGCTGGAACTCACTTTGTCGTCGAGACCGACAACTCTCCGCTGTTAGTTATGGAGAAAGGCCTACCTAAAAATAACAGAATCTATCGCTGGGCCTTGATTCTCCAAAATTACTCCTTCTCCCTGAGACATATTAAAGGGAGTAACAACACCCTTGCAGATCTGCTCATGAGACCATCAAGTTTTGAAGTGACCCAGAAAGGAGATGAAACACTGCCACAGTTACCGGCAGTTACAACCAATTAGGCATTTAAAACTGTGCTAGTATGGTAAGATAGAAGACACTGTGTAAGATAGATAGTATTACGTGAACTTACCAAGAACTCTATTAGTACGTGAACGCATGAACAATGCAGTGATAGAATCATCTAGTGCCTTTAAACTGTGATACTATTGTGAATAGACTTTGACACGTTACTTCGTCACATAAATGGCAGTGAAATTTGTATATAGACTATCGTAAGGAAGAACCCCGAGGAACGACACGTCATGATCACCATCGCCTGGACCTACGATTTGTTAGATAGTTAGATTATATTATGGAACATGTCTATGTATGTAACATGTATGTATTAATGTATGTATTATTGTTGTATAATATATGTTAACAAAGCTGCACGAAAGCAACCTAGTGGTTCATCATAGTAGAAATAGTAGTGATAGAAGAACCACTAATATTCCAACTGATAGTTTATGTGAAACAGTTGTAGCAATAACCATCATTTAATTAGATTAGAAACTGTTAGACTTAGAAATGTAGATACTATTTTAGATTTAGACTAGTAAAATATAGTAAACAGTTCTCTAGCGAGACTACAACCGATGAAGCCAATTAAAACGGCGAGGTAATATTCTTAAATTTAATTAGAAATGTAATAGATTAATTGTTAAAATAATCTAGAGATTTAGCAATTTGTAACTTTAGTACATTTAGGGGAACTAACACATTTCTCTTACAGATTATTTAGTTTAGTTAATTACCTTCCCTTAGAAACATCCATAAATCGATAGTTAGTTAATTATATACCCATAATTAACAACAATTATTTAAATTAGTTATTTTAAATTACCTTATTTATTACACCTATCATTTAGTTAATTAGATTAAGAACATTATTTACTTTAGTAACATCCATTATTTATTAAATAATCTTTTTGTTTTACTTAATATCGTAAATTAACAATTTAGTTAACTTATTTCCCATTAGTAGTTATTTATTGTAGGTTAGATTATATACCTTAGTTAGTATTAGTAAACATCATCCCGTAAATGATAATTATGCTAGTATTCATCAGTCTACTGACTGATCAAACCGATTACCCATTAGTATAGTTAGAGATAGATAGATTTAGTTAGTTTCTGTCGTATTGCCGTAAGCAATACATTTAAACTTGTAAATAACAAAGTGATACATGAAACTACTTTATTTCGGCTCAATATTGTTTAACACGAGCCCAATTTTATGTCAATGACAAAACATTTTTAAAATTGACAATTAATGAATGAGTGAATGCGAGATGAGTATACGGACGAATGGAAGAAGTAAAATTTTGAGTGTGAACAGTAGTGCAATTTTTTCGCACACACTTGTTTTTATGACTTGTCCGCGTCTACTGTGTAAACCATGTGAAGTGTGTATTTTTATGTGTGTTACAGCCACTATTGCATTACACGAATGGTTGTTTTCTAGAATCCCAGATCGGCGAAGTACGTCATAAATTAAGCAAAGGCATTACTTTGTGACGGACATTAACCTACCTGTGATACTCGAAAACCTAAATACATCAATTATAGACATATAGTTATGTTTCTAATTGCAACACATAGAAAGAAAATAGTTACACGAAGACAAACAGGAAAAAAAAAAACTGTTAAAAATACAAACACCAGTTGTTTTCAACGGGACGTAACACTGTATCAGGGAAACAAACAAAAAAAACAAGGAAAATTTAAAAAATAAAGGTTTGTAAAAAAGGGGAAAG
>JACEFZ010003677.1:87500-153462 GCA_014155875.1 Cepaea nemoralis | reverse complement strand
CTCCCGGCCGGATCTCAACTGAGCCTCTCTTTGTTCTGAGACGGTTCTTGCGCATGCGTTAGCGGAACTGGTTGGGTTGATCTTGTCTCACACGAACAGTCGAGAAGTCAAGGGCCACCAATCGCCCTTGCGTGGGTTACATTAATACCTCGGTTGTATCCCTTCGACTAGATCGGCTGTTCTACTGAAAAAGGGGAATTGGACTTTTGGGAGTTTTGCTAGGTGAATTCTCAGCCGTTCCATGACAGTAACGTGTTCTCCATCCAGCGGAAAGCTGCACTGACCGCCTCCACCTCCATTCTTAAGCTAAATGCTGTTTCATCATACGCCAGGCTCTCCTGCACCAAACGTCGATCATTAGCTTTAGCTAAGAATCTCCAGGCACTTCCCCTACCTTTCAACATCGACCCATCCGTGTAGATAATCACATCACCCGGGCGAGAATTATCCTGAATTAGGTGCTGGATTTTCACTTCCGTGGCTCCTGCTGGCCACTCCCTGCACTCCCGGCTCAATGTGATTATAACTCTGCACAAGTTTGACGGCTCCGCTGGCACTCTGACCCACTCCTCTCCTCGCCTGATGTTCTCCAAGGGGCACACCTGTCTGATCGTATCCTCCGCTTGAGCCATCCATGATTTCCCTCTTATCAGTCTCTTAAATTCGTCCAGCAAGATACAGTCAACTGGGAAAGAGTGTTCTTGGTTAAGAAAGCAGTGAGTGAAGAAACCGTACACTGAAGTTATCGACCAACGATGGGCCAGTCAGTATCGACCAGGTGTGGTGAGAGAGCTGACCCCGTGTTGGGAACAAGCTGACAAGAATGGCGGAGCGAGAGACACGCCGTGACACGCTCTCCACCAGAATGATATGCGTAAGTAAATAGAACTGATATTATCGTTTAGCAGTGAAGTGTAGCCATAAAGTCTATAGTGTGCAGCAACAGCAGGAAGCAATGACGATTAGTTGTACCATGTATTATTTATTACTAGACAGTGGGTGTGTTGGTCATGTACAGAACGGTGAAACGCAGGAAGCTGGCGGGGCATAATGGTAACCACGGTGATAACTGTGCTAGAATAAAGTGATCTTGTACTCTAAGGACGAGTTGAACTTGTGTTGTGTGCACGAAAGACTGGTACATTAGTTATACGAGCCCACATAGATATTTCTGCTAAATCTTCTAAATCCTAGACGAGAAACCAAGATGTCGGACAATGAGTGATTGAGTACCGGCTCTTGGCACATGACCAAAGAAAACTGTTTGTCTCTGTCTTATTGTTGTATATAGTGTTCTAGTTTCATTAGCCTGTTTCAGGCAGTCGTTGTTAGTTACTGTGGCAGTCCAAGGAATTCGCACCATTCGTCTCATGAACCACGTCTCTGTTGCTTCTAGTTTCTTCTTAATTTGTTCATTTACATTCCAAGATTCACTGCATACAGCAAAACTGGTTCTACATAGCATTTCAGCACTCTCTTTCTTACACTCAGTGATAGTGACATATTGCACAAGATACTCTTCATTTTCTGAAATGCGGCCTTTGCTTGCCCTATTCTGCTCCTAATCTCTGTTGTACATCTTCCATCTGATGTTATAAATGCCCCTAAGTATCTAAAATCATCAACTTGGTTAAGGATTTTTCCTTCTATTTCTATGTCACATTTTGGTGTCACCATTTTCTTTGATATTACCATTGTCAGTTTTCTTGATATTCAAGGAGAGTCCTTTCCTTGCACTCTCTGTTACTACAACGTCTAATAATTGTTGTAGGTCTGTTGAATTATCCGCCACCAATACTGTGTCATCTGCATAGCGTATATTATTTAAATTATAACCCCCAACTTGTATTCCTGGTATCTCTTTGACCTCTCTCATTATTACTTCGTTATATAGGGAGAAGAGATCTTGTGACAAGACACATCCCTGTCGTACTCCTAGCTTTATGTGTTCATAACTACCCTCTTTATTTCCAATTTTATTTGCTGTTACTTGGTTCCAGTAAATATTCTTTATTATTCTTAAATCTTTCCCATCAATGTTGATAATTTCCAACATTTTAATCAGTTCATCACGTTTTACTTTATCAAATTCCTTAGTATAATCAATGAAGCATAAATATAAGTCTTTCTGTTTCTCTATTGACCTTTCAATTAGTGTTCATAATGTATATATTGCATTGTTTGTGCTCTTTCCCTCCACAAATTCATACTGTTCTTCACTAATTTCCATTTTTATTTTCTTTCTGGTTCTTCTCATTATAATTCTGAGCAGAAGCTTAGTGATATGGTTTATAAGGTTAATTGTATGAAAATCTTCACATTCAATTGCTCCTGGTCTTTTTGGTATAGCTATAAATACAGATTTCAGCATATCACTGGGTAAATATCCACTGTTGTAAATATCATTCAACATTTTGGTTAATATATCTACTCCAAATTCCCCCAATACTTCTAATTCTTCTATTGTGATTTCATCTGGTCCAGCTGTTTTTCCTTTCTTCATATATTTTATAGCGTCAGTGACTTCTTCTTTTAGAATAGGTGGACCTTCTAAGCTACTTTCTTCTGTTAATTCTTCCCTTCCCCATAATATAATTTTCTTATATACTAATTCCACCTCTTCATTATAGCACCTTCCTCCAATAATATCGTTTCCTGTTTTTGATTTCGAACACCCTGTATTTATTCTTATTTTTCTTTTCGTAAGTTTACTGATTTGTCTGTGCATATTTTTTGTATCTTTAATGGCATTTAATTAAATTTCTTGCACTGCTCATGTAACCAACTTTCTTTTGCCTTCCAACATCTATCTTTTATTTCTTTATTTATCTTAACGTATTCTTGTTTGTCATTTTTACCTCTGTTTTCTTTTGTCCATCAGCATTAAAATTTCTTCATTCATCCATTTTATCTTAGCTATTGGACTTCTCTCGGTTAATATTTCTTTGCTAGTTTGTTGAAAGGAGTCCCTTAACATTCCCAATTGTTCATTTATATTCTGTATTTTAGCCATTTCATTGTACCTATTTTTCACAGTCACTATGTATTGTTCTTGAATTTCTTTATCTACTTTCAGAAACTCTTTATTAAGTCTCATGTTAATAACCATTTCTTTCCCCTATCTTTAATCTTACTTTTATTTGTCCACATAGTGGTACATGATCTCTGTTGCAGTCGGCGCCAGGCATTGGTTTTACATTAATTAGAGCATTTCTAAATCTTTTATTAATTAGTATGTAGTCAATTTGGTTGCATATTTTCTGATCAGGGTTTTTCCATGTGTATAGTCGTCTTTTATGGTGTTTAAACAGCGTGTTTCCATTTATCATATCATTGATATTTGCCCATTCTATTAGCTTTTCCCCTCTTTCATTTCTTGTATCTAAACCATAATTCCCCACTACATCCTCCAATTTCCCCTTTCATACTTTTGCAATAAGATCTGCAATTATTATTTTTATTTCCTGTGATCCAATTTGAGCCATCACCATTTCTATTTCGTCGTAAAAGTGTTGTATTTCTTCATCACTACTGCTTGTTGTTGGTGCATATACCTGTATAATATTTATGTCTATTGGTTTGCCTTTGATTTTTACCATAACTACCCTATCTGAAATACACCATTATCCATTAATTGACTTGGCTGTTTTTTCATCTAATATTATTCCTACATCTTTTTCATGTGTATCCCCTCCAGAATAAATTATTGTGTGGTTATCAGCTATAATGTTGCCCGATCCCTTCCATCTCATCTCACTAATGCCTAGTATATTCATTTTCACGCTATCAATTTCTCTTAGAACATTGTTCAACTATCCTAGCTCATTTAATGTCCTGACATTATATGTTCCTACTCTAAATTTATTTATTTTATTATGATTTTGCCATCAGTAGCTGGATGACGGTCAGGTGTCACCTGTGGATCACGACTGCCCCAACCGGACGAGGATGTCCTAAGACAGCCTATTACCGTCGTTCAGTAACTCTTATATATGTTTTGCCATGAAGTCTTGGGAAGATAATGTGGTGGTTTCCCCTTGCCTTCCACATCCACATGGTGGTCTTTTACTTCTACCTTTGACACCCATTTCCAACTGTAAGGACAAGTGCGTGCCCTGCTCTGCTCAGCTGCAGAGTTGTCCACTTATTCCGGTGGATACTCGGGCCCCAGATCTGTGTTAGCCACACCGTGGTGTGTTTCTTATTCTCTACCGCGGGGAGGTGCAGTTGGGATTTTCCCTTCATAAAGTTATGGTCTGTGACTAAAACTCTCCATTACATTTTAGAGGACACTTATAGACACACAAAATCATTAGGAGGATACATAATGACATCAGATCACTGTCAGCAGCGGACGAATACAGAGAAAATCATCTCTTCATATATACATATATACATCGACGCCAATACATCCAGACGTAGAGATCCACAGCTATATACAGAGATAGCTAGACAGTTAGCCAAATAGACAGACAGATGGATAGAATCACGTCGACAGTCACGCACAGGCAAACATACACACACACACACACACACAAGCACACACAGTCAATAGTCAGGGAAGTACTGGTGCCACCCCAGTGCCACACTAGGGCGAATATATATATATATATATATATATATATATATATATATATATATATATATATATATATATATATATATATATATATATATATATAGAGAGAGAGAGAGAGAGAGAGAGAACCATACATAAAATACGAGTCATACTCACTGTCACGCCGTCCACTGGGTCATATACTCACCCACGCTGACAACTGGGTCATACACTCAGCCACGAGACCACTGTGTCATATATCTGCCACTCCGACCATTGGCAGCACTTATCTTGCCTTCCTCCACTCACCCACCCCTTATCAACGAATGAAAACATTTATTTAAGAACTCCTCCACTCGACCACACCATCCTTTAACACGGAACGGACATAATTATCTAGCCACTCCGCCTATTGCGCACCGCTTAACAATGATAGGAAGCACTCATCCATCCTTTCATCCACTCACCCATCCTTTAACAACTAATGGGAGACTTTATCTAGCACCGCTTTTGTCTCTTAACACGGAACTGACGCATTTATCTAGCCACTCCACCACTCACCCGCCCTTTAGCAATGATCAGAAACACTTATCTAGCCTTTCCTCCACTCACCCTCCCCTTAACATCGAATCGGAGCTACATCCATAACAACCAATAATACCGACCATCTTTAATTCTTTTAAGGTTTTCATTTAACGATCTGAAAACCGTATGATGATAGTGTTTATCTTGTATTTCCTCCACTCACCCACTCCTTTACAACGATGACACTAAGCCATACCAACTACTACCAATAATACCGACCATCTTTACTTTTATAAGGTTTTCATTTGAAGAGTTGTAACCCTTATGATGATAGTGTTCGGAAGCACTTATCTAGCTCTCCGTCCACAGAAGAACATTGTTTAATTTTCCCAGCTCATTTAATGTGCTAAAATGCCATGTTCCTACTCTAAATTTAGTTAGTTTAGTTATGGTTTTGCCATCAGTAGCTAGATGACGGTCTGGTGTCACCTGTGGCTCATGACTGTCACTATCGGACGAGGATGTCCTAAGACGGCGCTTAACGTCGTTCACTATCTCTGAAATTTTTTGTTGCCTTGCAATCTTGGGAAGATAATGTGGTTTATTCCCCTTGCCTTCCACATCCGCGTGGTGGTCTTTTACCTCTGCCTTTGACAGCCATTTCCAACTGTCACGACAAGTGAGTGCTCTGCTCTGCTCAGCTAAAGAGTTGTCCACTTATTCCGGTGGATACTCGGTCCCCAGTGCTGCATTAGCCACACCGTGCCTGTTTCCCATCCTCTACCACTGGGAGGTGCAGTTGAGATTTTCCCTTCCTAAAGTTATGGTCCATGACAAAAACTCTCCATT
Source organism: Cepaea nemoralis (assembly GCA_014155875.1). NCBI lineage: Eukaryota > Metazoa > Mollusca > Gastropoda > Stylommatophora > Helicidae > Cepaea > Cepaea nemoralis. Next base: position 147,530 of record JACEFZ010003677.1, on the reverse strand, counting down.
ACTTTTAGTGGACATAGTCAAGGTGCTGTATGCCCATTCACTAATGGAGTAAGTTATTTTGCAAGTTATTTTCATGCCAACATGACTTATTCGTTTGTAAAGACGTGCATTGTTGGCTAAAAAATCGCCATAACAGCTTGCCTCATAAGATCTAGGAACATATGCAATTTATAAAACTTAAGCCATCCTATGGCTAACGTAGGCGTTGTTGTGTGAATAATTATATATTCGTTAGTTCCTTTTGAGTTGCCATTAATAGCATGTTAATATTGAACGTCTCACATTCTAGGTAACTTTTATCTAAACCGTTATGCCGACATGTCGATATAAATATCGGTTTTGTAACGTAAGCTAGGGGTAACAGCTTGACTCAGCTAAGTAATTCTCAAGGCTGTACAGTTTCTAAACCATATCTAATGTATTGCATATGCAATATGTTTGATGTATTTCATGTCTCCCTTAACTGATTACGTGCCGAAGGATAATATATCGCCGAATGTGACTTCCCATTTCGACAGAAGGACGATATATCGCTATGCTGGAGTCATCGTGTTATTTGTTTTGCTTCGCGGTATCTACCACATTTTTATAGTTTAGTGAACGGAAATGTACTCAATCAGTTAACAAAGTGTTGGTGCTGTGCAAAGGGATTACGAACGCAGTTCGGTTCGTAATCTTGCTTACCGCGTTCTAAAGGAGATCGCCTTGCCTTGGTTTTTTTCATACAATGGTATGAATACTGGTCGTTCATAAACCTATGGTAAACTACTGAACGTAAAACTTGCAAAGAAATCATAAACAGCCAACAAATGATGGCGTTGACTACGAATTCCTGGAAATAATATGCAATTAACTTAACAAAGTAACATGCATTCTTACATATAGTCGTATCGAGAAACAGACATAAAGGGCGCTCCTTGGCGAGCTGGTTAAGATTGCTAACTCATGTTTCAAGGGTATTGGGTTCGTGTCCTGTCTCATCATTCGGTTCAGGAGTGCAGGATTCTCTGAGATACCATAGGGTCGTCGTCTGAGCCGCTGAGTTTGCGCCAAGTGTGGCGTTTTAACCAGATCGCTCTGCAGAGAGAGAGAGAGAGAGAGAGAGAGAGAGAGAGAGAGAGAGAGAGAGAGAGAGAGAGAGAGAGAGAGGGAGAGAGAGAGAGAGAGAGAAAGAGAGAGAGAGAGAGAGAGAGAGAGAGAGAGAGAGAGAAAGAGAGAGAGCCATAAGGGATAACACGTGATTATCTCATGCGGCTACTGCAATATATTTACATCTACATCATCATCATATAGAGCCTTGCCGGATGGAGTGTGTGATCATAAGCCTCAACAAATTGCGATCTCCGACGTCATGGATCAGTTCGTATGTTGATTCCCTTCCGAGACTGTCAAGAATCGTCTCAGGCTGTATTGCTCTATCTTCCTTCCCACAAATTGTTCCGGCTGTCACAATATGTTCCAATTTTTTGGTTTTCTAATAACGTGGCCAAAACTGATAAAAGCTTTTCTTGATGTTTGTGATATGTTGTCTTTGCGACTTAGCTTCCCTCAAATGCTCATTTTGGATGTCCAATCAATTTTTAACATTCTTTTAAAAAACCACATCACCAAGGCTTCCAGGGATTTATTCGCCAGTGTACTAATTGTCCAGGATTTGCAGCCGTATGTTAAAATTGGTTCTATGTAACAGGCAAAGAACTATTTCTCTAACTTTCAAGGACAATGCTTTATAGCACGACATGTTGTCATTTGTTATAATGCAATGTTTGCTTGTCCTATTTTGTTCTTTATTCCAGTGATGCATCTTCCATCTGGTGTTATCCATGCGGCTAGATATATGAATGTCTGCACTGGCCCCTAAACAACGTCATTTACTTTAATGGGAAATTTAAGCACAATCTGTTTCTTTGATAACACCATGACTTCTGTCTTTCTGTTATTCAAACTAATGACCATGTTTTCACTTTCTACAACCACTGTATCTATTATTTCCTGTAGATCTTTCTGACTTGTTGCTATCAAGACGGTGTCTTCAGAATAACGTAAGTTATTTATATTATGTCCACCAGTCAGGATCCCTGACATATTTTCTGTAGATCTCATTATATATTCACTGTACAATAAGAACAAATCAGGAGACAATACAAAATCTTGTCTGACGGCCTTCTTGATACATTGAAATGTTCCTACCATGTTGATTTGTCTTATCACTGCTGTTTGCTACCAATATATGTACTTCATTATTCAAGCATCTTTGTCGACACTGCTCGGCTGCTTTAGTAATTGTATTACTTTCTCATATTTCACATTGTCAAATGCTTTTGTGTAGAGTATGAAGCATAAGCACAGGTCTAATTTTACTTCTATAGCTTTTTCTCTTAGTGTCCTGAGAATACATATAACATTGTCTGTGCCCTTTCACACTACAAATCCTTACTGGTCATCACTAAATTCTGACTCATAAGACTAATTGTGCGATGCTCTTCGCATTCTAAAGCGACTGGTTTCTTTGGTAGAACTTAAAGATGGATTTTATCAGACCAATAGGAATTTACACTAGTGTAGATATTGTTTAGGAATTTTGTCCATATTTTGATTCTAAAATGACAGCACGGCCTCAACTGATTCAAATTAAATGTTGTCTGGACAGGGTGCTTTTCCCTTTTCATGCAATGTAGTGCATTTTCAATTTCCACTGCTAGTTTCAGCTATATTATCTATTGCTGTATTCTTTGCTATTTTAACACCAACACTGTCTAGATAACCATGTCTCACCAACACTGTCTAGATAACGATGTCTCACCAAGACTGTCTAGATAACGATGTCTCACCAAGACTGTCTAGATAACCATGTCTCACCGACACTGTCTAGATAACGATGTCTCACCAAGACTGTCTAGATAACCGATGTCTCACCTAAGACTGTCTAGATAACGATGTCTCACCTACAGCTGTCTAGATAACCATGTCTCACCAACACTGTCTAGATAACGATGTCTCACCAAGACTGTCTAGATAACCATGTCTCACTCAACACTGTCTAGATAACCATGTCTCACCTAAGTACTGTCTAGATAACGATGTCTCACCAAGACTGTCTAGATAACGATGTCTCACCAACACTGTCTAGATAACCATGTCTCACCAACACTGTCTAGATAACGATGTCTCACCAAGACTGTCTAGAAAACCATGTCTCACCAAGACTGTCTAGATAACCTTGTCTCACCAACACTGTCTAGATAACCATGTCTCACCAACACTGTCTAGAAAACCATGTCTCACCGACACTGTCTAGATAACCATGTCTCACCAACACTGTCTAGATAACCATGCCTCACCAACACTGTCTAGATAACCATGTCTCACCAACACTGTCTATATAACCATGTCTCACCAACACTGTCTAGATAATGATGTCTCACCAACACTGTCTAGATAACGATGTCTCACCAACACTGTCTAGATAACCATGCCTCACGAACACTGTCTAGATAACCATGTCTCACCGACACTGTCTAGATAACCATGTCTCACCAACACTGTCTAGATAACCATGTCTCACCAACACTGTCTAGATAACCATGTCTCACCAACACTGTCTAGATAACCATGTCTCACCAACACTGTCTAGATAACCATGTCTCACCAACACTGTCTAGATAACCATGCCTCACGAACACTGTCTAGATAACCATGTCTCACCGACACTGTCTAGATAACCATGTCTCACCAACACTGTCTAGATAACCATGTCTCACTAAGTCTGTCTAGATAACCATGTCTCACCAACACTGTCTAGATAACGATGTCTCACCAACACTGTCTAGATAACCATGTCTCACCAAGACTGTCTAGATAACCATGTCTCACCAACACTGTCTAGATAACGATGTCTCACCAAGACTGTCTAGAAAACCATGTCTCACCAAGACTGTCTAGATAACCTTGTCTCACCAACACTGTCTAGATAACCATGTCTCACCAACACTGTCTAGAAAACCATGTCTCACCGACACTGTCTAGATAACCATGTCTCACCAACACTGTCTAGATAACGATGTCTCACCAAGACTGTCTAGAAAACCATGTCTCACCAAGACTGTCTAGATAACCTTGTCTCACCAACACTGTCTAGATAACCATGTCTCACCAACACTGTCTAGAAAACCATGTCTCACCGACACTGTCTAGATAACCATGTCTCACCAACACTGTCTAGATAACCATGCCTCACCAACACTGTCTAGATAACCATGTCTCACCAACACTGTCTATATAACCATGTCTCACCAACACTGTCTAGATAATGATGTCTCACCAACACTGTCTAGATAACGATGTCTCACCAACACTGTCTAGATAACCATGCCTCACGAACACTGTCTAGATAACCATGTCTCACCGACACTGTCTAGATAACCATGTCTCACCAACACTGTCTAGATAACCATGTCTCACCAACACTGTCTAGATAACCATGTCTCACCAACACTGTCTAGATAACCATGTCTCACCAACACTGTCTAGATAACCATGTCTCACCATCACTGTCTAGATAACCATGCCTCACGAACACTGTCTAGATAACCATGTCTCACCGACACTGTCTAGATAACGATGTCTCACCAACACTGTCTAGATAACCATGTCTCACCAACACTGTCTAGATAACGATGTCTCACCAACACTGTCTATATAACCATGTCTCACCAACACTGTCTAGATAACCATCTCTCACCAACACTGTCTAGATAACCATGTCTCACCAACACTGTCTATATAACCATGTCTCACCAACACTGTCTATATAACCATGTCTCACCAACACTGTCTATATAACCATGTCTCACCAACACTGTCTAGATAACCATGTCTCACCAACACTGTCTATATAACCATGTCTCACCAACACTGTCTATATAACCATGTCTCACCAACACTGTCTAGATAACCATGTCTCACCAACACTGTCTAGATAACCATGTCTCACCAACACTGTCTAGATAACCATGTCTCACCAACACTGTCTAGATAACCATGCCTCACGAACACTGTCTAGATAACCATGTCTCACCGACACTGTCTAGATAACCATGTCTCACCAACACTGTCTAGATAACTATGTCTCACTAAGTCTGTCTAGATAACCATGTCTCACCAACACTGTCTAGATAACGATGTCTCACCAACACTGTCTAGATAACCATGTCTCACCAACACTGTCTAGATAACGATGTCTCACCAACACTGTCTATATAACCATGTCTCACCAACACTGTCTAGATAACCATCTCTCACCAACACTGTCTAGATAACCATGTCTCACCAACACTGTCTATATAACCATCTCTCACCAACACTGTCTAGATAACCATGTCTCACCAACACTGTCTATATAACCATGTCTCACCAACACTGTCTAGATAACCATGTCTCACCAACACTGTCTATATAACCATGTCTCACCAACACTGTCTAGATAACCATCTCTCACCAACACTGTCTAGATAACCATGTCTCACCAACACTGTCTAGATAACGTTGTCTCACCAACACTGTCTAGATAACCATGTCTCACGAACACTGTCTAGATAACCATGTCTCACCAAGATTGTCTATATAACCATGTCTCACCAACACTGTCTAGATAACCATGTCTCACCAACACTGTCTATATAACCATGTCTCACCAACACTGTCTAGATAACCATGTCTCACCAACACTGTCTAGATAACGATGTCTCACCAACACTGTCTAGATAACCATGTCTCACCAACACTGTCTAGATAACCATGTCTCACCAACACTGTCTATATAACCATGTCTCACCAACACTGTCTATATAACCATGTCTCACCAACACTGTCTAGATAACCATCTCTCACCAACACTGTCTAGATAACCATGTCTCACCAACACTGTCTAGATAACAGTTGTCTCACCAACACTGTCTAGATAACCATGTCTCACCAACACTGTCTAGATAACCGTTGTCTCACCAACACTGTCTAGATAACCATGTCTCACCGAAACTGTCTTTATAACGATGTCTCACCAACACTGTCTAGATAACCATGTCTCACCAACACTGTCTAGATAACCATGTCTCACCAACACTGTCTAGATAACCATGTCTCACCAACACTGTCTAGATAACGTTGTCTCACCAACACTGTCTAGATAACCATGTCTCACCAACACTGTCTAGATAACCATGTCTCACCAACACTGTCTATATAACCATGTCTCACCAACACTGTCTATATAACCATGTCTCACCAACACTGTCTAGATAACCATCTCTCACCAACACTGTCTAGATAACCATGTCTCACCAACACTGTCTAGATAACCATGTCTCACCAACACTGTCTAGATAACGTTGTCTCACCAACACTGTCTAGATAACCATGTCTCACCAACACTGTCTAGATAACGTTGTCTCACCAACACTGTCTAGATAACCATGTCTCACCAACACTGTCTAGATAACCATGTCTCACCAACACTGTCTTGATAACGTTGTCTCACCAACACTGTCTAGATAACCATGTCTCACCAACACTGTCTAGATAACCATGTCTCACCAACACTGTCTAGATAACGTTGTCTCACCAACACTGTCTAGATAACCATGTCTCACCAACACTGTCTAGATAACCATGTCTCACCAACACTGTCTAGATAACGTTGTCTCACCAACACTGTCTAGATAACCATGTCTCACCAACACTGTCTAGATAACCATGTCTCACCAACACTGTCTAGATAACCATGTCTCACCAACACTGTCTAGATAGCCATGTCTCACCAACACTGTCTAGATAACGTTGTCTCACCAACACTGTCTAGATAACGTTGTCTCACCAACACTGTCTAGATAACGTTGTCTCACCAACACTGTCTAGATAACCATGTCTCACCAACACTGTCTAGATAACCATGTCTCACCAACACTGTCTAGATAACGTTGTCTCACCAACACTGTCTAGATAACGATGTCTGGGGGGGGGGGATTTTGGGGTTTCCAGGGGAGGAATTAAGAGAACCGATTACTTAATAGTGTCTTTCCTCCAAACTTTACTGTTCTGTAATTCTCGCCCTTCTGAAATTCGTTTTATAACGTAAGTAGACCCGCAAATCATGTTGTATGTAGACGTCTAGACTTGTTCTAGTATGTGTTATTAAATGTAGCTTCCATTTTTATGTATACTATGTAGGGGCGTGGATGGGGGGTGTTTATAGGGAGTAAATACGAAGGGAGGGGGAATGACATTCTGAATATATGGTGAAGGGTTCAATGGGCCAAAAAAAAAAAGGTAGCAAACCAATGCTCTTGATGGTCTAAGAGTTGGTCTGTAACTTTTACATTCAGAATTTCCGATTTCCTTCACTCAGTGATTGGGAATCATCCCTGAATCACTCACATCATAGATATAAATGTCATCATCATCATCATCATCATCTTATATATATATATATATATATATATATATATATATATATATATATATATATATATATATATATATATATATATATATATATATATATATATATATATATATATACTATAATGGGTGATTTCAACGCAAAAGTGTGAAATCTAAGCGATGGATGCAATGTGGGCTACCATGGTTTGGGATAACGAAACGAAAGAGGATACAGACTTGTAGAATGGGCAAAAGAACAAGTAATGGTTGTAGGTAACACCTGGTTCAAACAACATCCTAGAAGATTACGGACATGGAAGAGTCCAGACTGCAGGATTAAAAATCAGATAGATTACATCCTGATTAGCAGAAGGTTTCGAAATACGCTAACATTCGTAATAACAGTTCAAAAATTCAGACTGTTACAGTGATTACAGATTAATTACAGGCAGACTGAGGGTAAAGTTAAAGAAAGTCAAGTATACAACCAGAAACATTAAATATGATTTATGCAAATTGAAAACTTACAAAGAAATACAAGATAATTTTAACATAGAAGTAAGGAACAAATGTTGTCAAGATGCTGGATAGGCATAGATAGAAGTAGGACCAGGACGAAGGAAAGTAAAGGACAGAGACAGGACATAATAAGAACCTTTACAAGAGAATAGATAGATAGAGAGAGAGACAGTATAAGGAGATAGAACTCCAAACCAGTGTTAGGACCAGACCTAGACAGGGCACACACGTGTCTTAGCTAGGACATGACTAGGAAATACCGGGATTAACTCCCGACAAAGGACAGAGTACAGTAATCACGGGGACTACAGACTGAACTTTAGTACAGCTGTAGGCTACGAGGACTGGACCACTAAACTACGTGGCAGGTGACCCAGCACGCCGTGCGGCTGACCGCACGAGATCGGAGGACGAGTAGCTGGACTAGACCTCTGAATTCAGGCAGACCGGGACCGACAGTTAGAGCGAAAAGACCTCTGTGTTTACCCTCGCCAGTTGTGTAGTTTAGAGAGGGCATAGTTATACGTAGCTAACACAGAGAATGTATTTGAGTATTGAATGCCAGTTGTGTATGCTCGTAAGACGAGCTCTGTAATATATTTAGAATAAAGCGTGATTCTTCTTCGAACCATTCACACAAAGATGTGTTTGTAATTATGAGGTGTGAATGAAGGAACCAGCGAGATTGTATGACGAAATATTGTCAGAGAGTGCTCTATGAACCTACACGAGATTGTGTATTGAAATAATGTCAGAAGTTCTTATGAACAAGTGTGTATCGACATATTGTGTTTAACTGAGTGAGATAAAGGTGTTCATGCGTGAAAGATATCACTGCTCACTAATATTAGCAAAAGTACAATTGTGTAAAGAGTGAATAACAGCGTTAACGCAAGAAAGATGCTATGTTTGAAAAGTATAACAATTGTGAAATAACAAATATTAACATGTTTCACAGTGACGTTTCAGATGAGGTCGAACAGAGGTGAAGACACGACGACATTTGACACGACAAACGACAGACAAAATTTAATACGGTATTTCGCATTTCAGCATCCCGTCGGAGCGAATTACTACACATAAATTGTTTAAGTGCGATATCATCTTGTGTGTGTGTTGTATTTTCGAAATAGAGAAGAACTCCCTATAGGCCCAAGAAAATTACAAGTTTTTCAGATAAGCATACATATAGTTTTGATAAACATAAATTAGATTTTTTTTTAAGCATATCCTTTACAGGACTTAGCTGTCAACACCAGCATCTTTCAGCTGTATGTTGATCTCTTGGCAAGATTACGCTCAGTAGTTTGCCATTGCTCTCTGAGCGGCCAGCTCAGTATCCCGCAAGTCACGAGCGGGGTCGAACCGCCTCAGCTCTCGCTCCGCTACGAGACTCTGCGTGATAAACGGGATTACAGAGAGAAAGTGTTGTAACCCCACAGCCAGAGAGACCGGCTAAATTAGATTAGCATCTCAAATTTAAATGCTGTAAATAATTAGTATTATTATAGAAAATTTATTTCTGATTTGATTGTATATTTAATTGTATTTACAAGTATTATCAAAGATGTCAACATTAGGAGAGTGTATACAGTCAGGTAATGACCTTGGATATACTGGTGATAAGTTAGAACAATGGGCAAGTGTCAACGTCCTAGATACCTAGGGGAATGAAACTCGGGTTCATACAGGCAACAAACTCCGTTCTGATACTATCTGACATGATTTATTTACAGTAAGCTGGCGAAGAATGGTTTTCGCAGCCAGCTACGTGGCGAACATGATCACAGGAGTTCATAACAAAGCCATCATACATAATCATTACAACAAACTCTATCATCTATCTATCTAGTGAGTAACACCCCTAAATACACTTGTGTTCAATCTATCAAGTCCTCCTTAAGTTAAGCCCTGTTGCTTGTTCGATGTCCAGTCGGTGTCTGCCCTCTAACGTGTCTCGGACACGGGCTGTAACTCTCCCCGAGCTTCTCGTGGAACAGGTCCTGACACGCGGTCAGCGTGTCTACGGAGCTGTAGGCGAACTGACCTTCTCGAATGCTCTAGATTGTTCGAGCATTCGAGTGTGTCTCCCTTGTATTGGGGTTATGTCCCTTCTCTAATTCCCTTCTATCTTTATGTTCCTACCGACTCCATGTGAGACTCTGACAGCAAGTAATAAATATAGAGAATACACAGACAGGAAAGCTGCAATTGAAAAAGAGGCTAAAAACGCGGAAAGAGATGAACGAGCACAGGAACGGCAACATCAAAAAGACCTTGCTGAATTGGCTGAAGCCACAAAGTTAAAGGAAATAGCTGACGCCACCAAAATAAAGGAATTAGCTGAAGCCACAAAATAAAGGAATTAGAACTAGCTCAGAAAATAGAGGAAACTAAATTAAAAGAAAAACAACTAGGAGCTTGAGGCACAAACGCAGCTGAAAATGAAGGAGTTAGAGATTGAATCTCATGTACAAATTGCCACCACCAAATTAAAGAGTAAAGAAGAGGAGAATAAGTTCAACAAGTACAAAGGGTTGGTCAAACCCTTCTGCCAAGGCGACTCCATATCTGCATGGACTGAGAATGTGGAATTCCAGCTTAAATTCCAGGAAGTGCCACGAGAACATTGGGCGATGGTCTATATGAAGAACCTCTCGGGGGAGCCCTTAAAAGTGATAGAATCTATCCCCCAAGAGCTTAGAAGTAATTATGATTACATTAAACAACGCATTATGCAACATTTTTTGCTAGACGCCCCAGGTTACCAAATTCAGTATTCTAAACTAAAACCTTAAACCAAATGAAACGTTCATTGACTATATTTCTAACGTACAAAGTGTATTCAGCAAATGGCTAAACGCTGCAAAGGTAGACAAAAGCTTTGAGAAACTCAAAAACTTGATGATAATGGACAAAATCATCTCCACTGTACCTTCTCCCTTTGCAAAGTTTCTGCAGCAAGCTGACGTTGAGTCATTAGAACAATTAGAAAAACGGGGGTCCGCATATTTTTCCTCAAATCGGGACATTTTTAAATCATCTGTAGAAGAGTCTGAAATAGTAGCTTTTGCCAAAAGTAAACCTCAGAAACCATTTCAAATGAGGGATAAACCTAAATTCAAAGCCACCTCAATGCCCATATTGTCACTTGATGCATGACCAGTTTTCTATGTGTGACAAAAACCCAGGATATTCATCTCACTTAGAGATGATGATAAAGAAGCAAGAAAGCAAAAGAAACACGTATAGACGTGCAGTTAAATGCTACTTTTGTCGGGCGTTTGGTCACTATAGTTCCAGGTGTGTTGGACGTCAGAGATTGAGAGCCAGTAATGCTGTACTTGTCGATACTTCATCTGAGAGTGAAAGTGAACATGAGAGTGAGAGTGAAGAAGTGTTACCATACAGTGAGAATGTTGTAGCTGCTAGTGATGTATTGAACTTTGATAGTTGTGTTATATGCCATCAATTTCATGAAGACGGAGTGCTAAAATGCGGGCACGCAGTTCCGTTTTCCAGTGAAAACGCCAACGCAGCCATTGCCTCCAGAGGCAAATTAGTGTTCCATGACGGAATGGTTAATAACAAGCCTTGTCAGTGTTTAATAGATAGCGGAAGTACCTTGATTGGCCTTAGGAAGGGAATTGGCCAGGCCAGAAGATTATACGGGCGGCTATGTAAAGTGCCGTACCTTTCTCGGTAACATAGAAAAATACCCATTAGCGAAAGCCCGTATAGACACTCCATTCCTGTCCGGCACATTTACGTGCGACATCTTACATAATCCGTGTACGGATTTGATAATTGGTTGCCTACCAGAGCTAAAGAATTGTACCGCAAAAGAAATATTAGCCTGGAGAGAAACCCATAAGGCTAATGCGGTAACCAGGTCAGAAACACAAAAACAGCAAGACTGACCTGCAAGAAGAAATGCTACACCTGATAACACCAAGTGGTACAGTAGAATAACACCACCAAGCAAAATTTCATAGAGGCGCAACGCGCCGATCCATCTATCTCACCCTATTTCAGATTTGTGGGCGAGAAACCAAAAATGACCAAAAACGCGTCATGGTATTTTAAACTACATAATGGTATTCTAACTAGAAATTACATTAGAGACAACCATGAAATTCAGCAAACGGTACTACCTGTCGAACATCGACAAACAGTCCTACGAATCGCACACGATTCGCCGTTTGCTGGACATTTAGGCTATGATAAAACAAGAGCCAGAATTTTAGCTCATTTTTACTGGCCAAAATTTTGTAAAGACATTAAAAACTTTTGTCGTTCATGTACCATATGTCAGCAATTAGTACGAAAGGGTAAACATGTTACAGCTGAGGTCCAACCAACAACATTGGCCTCTAGACCATTTGAATGTGTAGCAGTAGATATTGTTGGACCTTTGAATCATGTGTCCAACAAAGGAAACAGATTCATTCTAACTCTGGTAGATTCTTGTTCGATATGGGCAGAGGCGGTAGCGCTGAAATATATAAGTTCCAAAGATGTGGTTAACGTATTCTTACATCTGTTTTCCCGCTTTGGATTTCCCCGTACCATCCTATCAGATCGGGGAACCCAATTATATCAGCTGCAACGCAAGCTCTTACGAAATTATTAGGAATAAAACAGTGTTTCACAAGCCCCTACCACGCGGCGGCCAACGGTGTTATAGAAAAAATAAATGGAGATTTAAAACATATGTTGGCCAAGGTGACAGCAGAAAACCCATCAGATTGGGATACACTGTTACCAACAGTGCTGTTCGCCTACCGAGAAATTCCGCACTCAAGTACGGGTTTCTCACCATTCGAACTAGTATACGGGGCGAACCCACGAGGACCCCTAAGCATTTACCACCAGCTGGTAACCAACACCTCAGATACTTTAACACCGGTATCACCATATGAGGTGGTTACTGAAACACGCAACAAAATTATGAAAGCGTGTACCTATAGCAAAATCATCTTTGGAGCGAAAAGGACAGATCTACCGCCATTACGCCAATAAAGGTGCCAAGACCTTACACCTCGAACCAGATCAAAAAGTATTACTCCTGTTACCCGATAAAAGAATGTTACTTTTAACATCATGGCAAGGGCCATTCAGAGTGGTACGAAAGATATCAGATGTTGATTATGAAATATCGATGAAAAACAAACTCAAGATATTCCATATCAACATGCTGAAACCTTATTACTCAAGACAGGAACACCAGACAGAAGACGAACACAATGCAACTACACCAAGTCATCAGACAGGAGACAAACATAATGCAACCACACCAGACAGTAGTCAGACAGGAAGATGAACACAATGCAACTACACCTTGCAATCAGACAGAAAACGTACTCAGCACAACCACAATATTGAATCAAACTTACGATGACGACATGGAAATACCAGTTCCAACAGTAGACATGACTGCAACAATTGACAGTATACACATAGGAACCAACACTTACAGACGAACAGAAACAACAGACAATAGCATTAGTGACAGAATACAAACAGATCTTCTCAGACATTCCAGGTAGGACAGATAGAATAGAGCACTCCATTCTTCTTTCGGACTATACTCGGATAAAATGTAGACCATATTCCATCCCTTTGAATTATAGGGAAAAACTCGATAAAGAAATTCTTGATCTAGAAGCGAGGAGGAATTAATTCAAAAGTCTCAGTCGGGGTATTCATTTCCTATAGTCCTGGTAAAAAAGAAGGACTCAACCATCCGACTCTGCGTCGATTATAGGAGGCTAAATAGTATCACAAAAATAGACGCAGAACCTATTCCTTCCTGTGAAGATCTACTCTTAAATATGGCAACATCTACCGTCTTCTCAAAACTTGACCTAACTAAAGGCTATTGGACAAGTTTCCTATGAATAAAAATTCTGTCCATCTTACTGCCTTTTCAACACCTTTAGGTCTTTATGAATGGCGATTTCTTCCTTTCGGCCTACGCAATGCGCCTGCTACTTTTGTACGTCTAACTAGAGACCTTTTACATGGAGTAACAGACACTCAATCATATATAGACGACATATGTGATACATACAACAGACTGGACAAAACACTTACAAAAACTGAGACAAGTCTTCGAAAGGATAAAGATATTTGGACTTACAGTGAAGCCAACCAAAGTGGAGCTGGGCTTGGAGAAAATAGACTTCCTATGCCATACTATATCGAAAGCCCATTTAGAAACGGATAACAAAATTGTGACAAAAATTCTAAACCTCACTATGCCAGTTACTAAAAAGCAAGTGAGAAGTTTACTCGGTTTGGTAAACTATTATAATAAGTTCATTCCCAATTTAGCAGAAATTACCAGTGTTTTTTCCAATCTATTGAAGTCGAATGTCAAAATTGATGTGAAAGATGCTATTCTAATTAATGCAATGTCAAAACTTAAGCATCTTTTTAGCAATGTCCCAATCCTTCGTTTGCCTAATCCCACCTTTCAATATTTTCTTAGGACTGATGCCAGCACAGTATCCATAGCGGGCGTCCTGGGCCAGAAATATAACGACGTCCTACATCCTGTAATGTATGTAAGTCGTAAGATTACTCCAACTGAAGCCAAATATGGAGTCTCTGAATTGGAAGCTTAGCGATAGTGTACTGTGTCCATAAACTGCACCGATTTTTGACAGGGACACACTTTGTCGTCGAAACTGACAACTCCCCGCTCACTGTCATGGAGACAGGGGTCCACAAAAAAATAGGATCTACAGATGGTCCCTGATAATCCAAAATTACTCGTTTTCGGTCAGGCACATCAGTGGCAACCATAATACACCTAGCTGACATGCTAAGTATACCTACGAACTTTGATGTACCTGAATTGCCAAAGAAAGACGACGCAACTCCATCATCGTCTCTGACATTGGTACAAGATTGTGATCAGACAGATGTGCCATTGTGAATAAAACTGTCCACACGTATGACTGACGATTTACGTCGAGTCAACATATTATATTCAACAGTAACATTTATACATCAGTAATACACTCCAGGAACATCGCGTGGAACATCGAACTATGTACATATAAACTATGATATTCACTTTACATATTTTCGTAAAGGAAAGGACACGACATCTTCATCTTGCCTGGAATGGAGTAGTTAATTAGTTTAATGAATATAAATGTAGGTATCAATATGTATATAAATAGTATATGAATATCAATTTATGTAATTATAATGTACAATATATATTTTTATTATAGTTTCATATAATTTTCGTATAGGTAGTTAGCTTGTAAGAACACAACAACTTCATATTTTGTAGATTGATTACATCTTTCCCAATCCCCAATTAAATACACGTATAATTAGTCTTAGAATTAATTATTGTAGCTTAATCACATTCTATCAGTCTCCTAAGAGACTATCATCCTATAAATTAATTTAATAATAGTTAGAACAATCTATTTATGTAACACAGATTAGTTTACAAATATAACATCAATACATTTTTTACCATCTAGAATTAAAGTTGGATTAAGGTAACCAACACATTTCACCCCATTTTATTTAATTATTCAAATTATCTTCCCTTTGTCAGTAAATCTCAGTACACAAAATTACAGCTTGGTTAAATATATTAGTTAGTAAACTTAGAAGAAGGGCAAACAACCCATTAAACTTGTAATTATTGTAAATATATATACAGTGCCAATATATCGCACTATTAATCGGCTCAAAAGTCGCCTAAAACTGAGCCAAAACTATTGTACATTGTTTGTTCATTATGTTATTGTATTGTATTATTTAATTTTATTGTATTTTATTGTTATTTTTATTTCCCAATAGTTATTTTTTTTTTTTTTGGGTCATTATAATGGTACAATAATAATGTAATGACATAACTTTTTAACATGTGAGAACGAATGTGTGTGAGAAAGACGAGAGAAAGGATAGAGTAAATGAATTAAATACAAGGCGAGTGAACAGCGGGCGAATTTTTTTCCGCGCCCAAGAGTTTTTATAATTTGTCTGCGTCTTATAGGTAACACATGTGCTTCTGTGATATCTGTGTGTAGTTACCACTATTCCATTACAAGTATAGCCACATTTTTAAGTTTCCTAGGTCGGCAAGGCAGTCACAAATTATGCTAACGCATCGATTCGTGACGGCATAAACCAACCTACGACGCTTGAAAAACATCATTCAGTAAATTATAAACATACACCAATGTTTCTGATTTAAACATACATTAAAATTAACTAACACGCAAACAACCAGATATACTTACAGATAAAAATGCAGACAGCAATTAAAAGGAAGGGGGGATAACTCATGACCAGGGAACATCATAGACGTACTAAAACTCTGATTATACGTTGAAAGATTTAACCACAAACGGAAGTTAGAAAGGTGAACATCAGCACACACACAACATGTAATAGAGTTGGAGAAACATTACATGGGAGCATGAATTTATATTCATGCATTGTGCCGTAAAACGTACAATCTGTGCGGGGTGTCGGTCAATCGACATTTTGAAAAGCAGGTCTTAAAGACAATGGCTTTGGGTCGTTACAGCTCTCATATATGTAATGTGAATGAGTATTCACTCTAGCCAACAGTACAGTTGTGCAACACTGATTAATAAGCCAGTGGATAAATACGACGATGTGACATCAGACGGTCAGAAGTTAGTGATTATACCCAGGACATGAGGACTTAACCCTACCAGCACTTGACAAAATTAGACCCAACTAATTTTTAGATGTTACGAAAGATTGCGCCACACCCATGCTAAAGTTGGTAACGCAATACGGGGGGGGGGGACGAGAGCGTGTCAAGATGCTGGATAGGCATAGATAGAAGTAGGACCAGGACTGAGGAAAGTAAAGGACAGAGACAGGACATAATAAGAACCTTTACAAGAGAATAGATAGAGAGAGAGAGACAGTATAAGGAGATAGAACTCCAAACTAGTGTTAGGACCAGACCTAGACAGGACACGCACGTGTCAGAGCTAGGACATGACTAGGACATACCGGGATTAACTCCCGACATAGGACAGAGTACAGTAATCACGGGGACTACCCGTAAACAGACTGAACTCTAGTACAGCTGTAGGCTACGAGGACTGGACCACTAAACTACGTGGCAGGTGACCCAGCACGCCGTGCGGCTGACCGCACGAGAACGGAGGACGAGTAGCTGGACTAGACCTGTGAATTCAGGCAGACCGGGACCGACAGTTAGAGCGACAAGACCTCTGTGTTTACCCTCGCCAGTTGTGTAGTTTAGAGAGGGCATAGTTATACGTAGCTAACATAGAGAATGTATTTGAGTGTTGAATGCCAGTTGTGTATGCTCGTAAGACGAGCTCTGTAATATATATAGAATAAAGCGTGATTCTTCTTCGACCATTCACACAAAGATGTGTTTGTAATTATGAGGTGTGAATGAAGGAACCAGCGTGCTTGTGTGAATTCAGGTTGATTGACAAATGTGATATAGTGTCTGATCTAGAGATCCTATTTCAAGATGTGGATGATCAATGGGAAATGGTGAAGAATTCAATCAGTTTAGCTGCAGAGAAAAGACTATTCCAAAATTAAAGAAAGTGGGTCGTCAGACATGGATGACTGAAGAAATTTTACAGCTAATGGAAACAAGAAGACCGAAACAACAAATTGCATAGAAATTGAAACGAAACACAACAGTAAAAATACTAAACACCCAAGAATTAAGGAGCTTACTAATCAAAGAACACATACATCAGCAGACTCCCTAAAGACAAAACATGGAAAAATGATAATAGAAAAAGATCAGATTTTGCATGTATGGTCAGATTATGTGAAAAACCTTTATGATGATAACAGAGAAGAACAGCATGACATTCAAAATAATAATGAAGGACCATCAATTTTGAAGATGGAGGTTCAGAATGCTCTTAACCAAATGAAATCTGGCAAGACCCCCGGTTCAGACAGCGTCACAACAGAAATGATTAATGCTTTAGAAGAATACGGAATTGATAAAGTTACCAGACTCCTGAATACCATATGATACTGGAGATATACCTCATGAATTATGTAATTCTGTATTTATTTCAATCCCAAAGAAATCAGGAGCCTTGGAATGTGATCAACATTAAAAAATTAGTATAATGAGTCACATCACAAAGATTTTCTAAGAATTATCATGCAAAGAGTTAGGAAGAAAATACAACCTGAAATAGGAGAGGAACAATGTGGGTTTGTAGAAGGTAAGGGTACAGTAAATGCTGTGTACATATTGAGAACAGTAATTGAACATTCTATAGAAGTAAACAAAGATCTACACCTCTGCTTTATTGACTACACAAAGGCTTTCGATAAAGTGAGAAATGTCAAAAACAAAACAAATAAACAAACAAACCTTATTTTCACAGGGTTAAGAATTGGGCACGTAGGCCCGTCTAACATTCTGCGCTTTTGTCACTCTCTTTCATACATTATATCATTCACACATCTTTCAACTCTAACTGAAAACAGCATCAATATAAAAGATATGCATTATAAAGACATGTGGAAAATGAAAAATCAATACTACACGACACAGTAATAGTAATAACTGGTGTGGCACTTGTTATTAGCTATGTGGAATATACTGGCCTACCAAAAGGGGACTGGCTTGCCACATGGCGTTTAGACAGAATGACGTCATCGGAATAGGCAGTAGAAAATCATATAGGGAAAATCCACTCGGACACGAAAGTGGACGTCAACAAAGGAATCCAAGGAAAATGTCGAGAACGTAATTGGACAGCAACGGGAGGCGCTGGGACTTTGTGATTCGAACAAGATCTGTTTCTGAAGGCTCGAGGTGAAGGTGACACCTGGATGCCGTGATTTCGGGATGAGACAGCAGGGAGTCTGGTAAGGAGTTTATTGAGGACGACACAACAGTGAAAAGGACCGGGAATGGAAAATCCACCTAGACTGAACCTTAGTATCTAAGAAATTGAGCTGAGGAATGGCTTCAAGGGCGACGAGCTGGTTTGGGAGCTCAGGGGTGGATGTATTTGAGTAGGTGCCGATCTTGTGGTTAGGGATCAGCCTGCTTTTCTGCCAGAGTTTAATCCTTGTACCGGTGGCGGAAATAAACGTCTGGAAAATCGTTCGCTTCACTTGAGTATGCTGTTCTGAGTTCTGTTACCAAGTTCCGATTTTTCGATGATGCTTTTGTGTTTGCTCCAGTTGCGTTTAGCGGACAGGCACATTGAGACATGGCTGTTATACTAGGGTATTATTATTATTAGTTTTATTATTATTATTATTATTATTATTATTATTATTATTATTATATTATTATTATTATTATTATTATTATTATTATTATTTCTATTATTAAGGGGGGTGGTAATCCGTACTGAGATAGTGTTTAAATAACTTGCGATTATATGTATAGTGGTCGCTAGAGCTGCACAGTGGAAGGATGGGAGATTTGCTCGCAACAGACGAGCAATATCTCCGGTGATATCTCCGGCTGGCCTATTTCCGGTGGTCGCGGGATCATTCAAAAGTCAGGCGGGGAGTCTGACGATAGTGCACGCTTTACATAGGTCCTGACACTTGTGTTGACAGATATACGCGCCCTATGGTTCAGGCGCGTACGAGGCCCTCACCTGTGGGACTTGGCTGAACGCCTCTAAGTCGGGTCCCTCGGGTTCCAGGGTCTGGCCACCACTCGCCACCTGATCGTGGTGGCGAAGTCTCGGAGATTTTGACGCTGAGCCGCCAGCGTCTGCAGCCTACCTTGTGCCAGACGTATTGGTTACCCATTCCTCTGGAATACACAAGGCTAGGCCGAGAGAGGGATCATGTCGTTTGGGCACCACATGTTTCTCTGAAGCTCTGCCCAGGTTTTGTGATGCAATTTTGGCCACATTCCAACTCACATACTTTGGTCTGTCAAGACTGCAAGGTGCCACTCACATATGTATAGGGATTGTTGGTGTCTTTTACTTCATGTAGAAGATTGTTCTACAGCTTTAAGCTTGTTTTGTATAAGTCTATCCTAGGCTTCGGAATGTGTAATATATTTAATCGTTTACTGTGTCTAGCATTATATTCAAACAATGGCCAAAGGTAATTTGGGGCATTCCGATGTAGAATTTTGTGAATTAGTTTGGCCTTATTGAAAAGCAGACGTTTGCGGAGTGGTAGTAACTGAAGGCGTTTAAGTAGGCTAGGATTCTCAGTAAAATGTTTGCTATAAATTAAACTCATGGCCTGTTTCTGAAGTGAGTAAAGTCGTTTGGTGCTTGAATTAGAACAACCGTCCCAGATTGTAGAGCAGTAGTCAAAATGTGTCTGTATATGAGAAATATATAATGTTTTCCTTGTGTTCTCATCAAGGAAATGTTTAATTTTGGCGAGTTGGTAGACTTTTTTCGCTGTTTGCTTAGTGAGCGCTTGAACGTGAGGATT
Source organism: Cepaea nemoralis (assembly GCA_014155875.1). Lineage (NCBI taxonomy): Eukaryota > Metazoa > Mollusca > Gastropoda > Stylommatophora > Helicidae > Cepaea > Cepaea nemoralis. The sequence goes on along the minus strand of JACEFZ010003677.1, from coordinate 127,121 downwards.
ACAAGGTAGATTTCTATCAATGATGATGCGTAATTTTTTGTGCTCAGTTACACTTTCTACTGGCACGTCATCGATGTGAAGTTGAAGTGATCTGTGTGAATTTAGAGTTTGAAGTCTTTGTCTGGTTGTTAATAACATAGATTTTGTTTTAGTGATGTTAATTTGCATACGGTTCGCATAGCTCCACCTAACTACATTATTTAATTCTTGTTGCAAAGTCGACTCCAGCAAATTACTGCTTTCAGCGTTTGTATACACTATACAGTCGTCTGCAAATAGATCGCAGGACGACGAAAGATGCAAAGGTAGATCATTAATATATATGGCAAATAATAGAGGGCCAAGAATAGAGCCTTGCGGTACTCCCGTATTGGGAGTGAGATTTATTGTATGATACTTATTGCTTTCTGTTTGACAGAAAAGATGTTATAAGCGTCACAACATTAGGGCCAATTTTCATGGTCTCTCGTTTTTTAAATTAAAATGACATGGTCTATTATATCAAATGCTTTCCTGAAATCAATAAACACAGCTCCACATAGATTGTTGTTGTTTATATTCTGGTGCCAATTTTCTATCATGTTTGTTAGGGCCGTATGGCAAGAATATTTTGGTCGAAATCCTGATTGACTTTCAACTATAAGCTTGTTGCGATATAAATACTGTAATGTTACCTTATGGGTGTGTTTTTCTAGTGGCTTAGATAGTGATGATAGTAAAGAAATGGATCTATAATTGTTCGGGAGATCATTGTCCAATGAACCAGATTTAAGGAGAGGATAAACTTTAGCGATTTTGAGAGCTGATGGAAAGTGACTTATGGTTAGACACTGATTATATACATAGGTTAGTGATACACAGATCACTGGCGCAGCACAGCGGAGAATCCGATTGCTGATTCCATCTAACCCAGATGGGTTTGTGTTTTTTAAGTTTCTGAGGCAAGTGAATACTTCAGTGACTGTCATTAGCGGGTATGTCAGAAAGGATATCTCGGGAGCATCTATTCTCACAAAACGATGACAGTAAAGATAAATTGCAAGGATAATTTGGTATTGAAGCTTTCAACTGATCAAAAAAAAAGTTACTGAATTGGTCGCATGAGATAGGATTTTATGGTAATGAATTTGAGAAGTTATACTTGATTGTCAAGTCAAATATCCTTACTATTTGTTTTATCCATGACTAAGTTCTTAACGTAATATTTCTTTTCTCTTCGTATTGTATATTGAACTTTGTTTCTAAAAGTACGCCATGTGCTGAGATCCCGCTTTTTGTGTGCCTTATCTCTGTCTCTCATAATTTCAAGTATTTCCTGAGTGATCCAAGGTGGTTTGACATGATGTTTTACTCGAACTTCCTTGATTGGGACATGTCTATCAAACACATTAATAAAGATCTTCATCCTGGATTCCAGAGCGTCATCCGGGTCTGCACGTTGACAAACATTGTCTAGAGGTGAACTGAGCACGTCCTGTACATGATAAGGATGCTTGAAGATCTACAAATTCGTGGAAACGACCTCAGATTTGTAAAAAAACAACATATATTGGAAACAACAATGAAGTAGGTCAATATCAGCCTATTTAGAGAGGTGTGAGACAGGGATGTGTAAAGTCCCCAGATCTGTTTTCCCTGTACAGTGAACATATTTTCAGAAATATAGACGAGATGGAAGGAATCAACATCGGGGGACAATACATCAATAACATTAGATATGCAGATGATACAGTCTTGATTGCAGACAATGAACAGGACCTGCAACGTTTAGTAGATTCGGTTGTTGCACACAGTGAACAACTGGGGTTATAATTGAATTGTAAGAAGGCACAGATCATAGTCGTCACTAAAAAAAATGTTTGCATATCCTTTACAGGACATTGCTGTCAACATCAGCATCTTTCAGCTGATTTTTGATTTCTTGGCAAGATTACGCTCAATAGTTTGCCATTGCTGTCTGAGCAAAATCGTCACTAGGAAGGAAGAAATACCACAATGTAATTTACAAGTAAATTGATATATTCTTAATCAAGTGAATCGGTACAACTATCTCGTAACAGTCATAACATCTGATGGGAGATGCCTTGAAGATATTAGAACAAGAATTGTCATGGCAAAGATAGCCTTTTGCAAGATGAAAAATATACTTACCAATAAAAAGATATCAACTGAAACGAGAAAAAGAGTGTTGTAGTGCTACATAGAATCTGTACTTTTATATGGATGTGAGGCGTGGACAATGAGCAGACAAGCTGAAAAACATCTGATGGCTGTGGAAATGTGGTTTCTGAGAAAAATGCAAAGAATACCATGGACAGATAGAAAAACCAATGAAAAGGTCCTTAAATAAACAAATGAAGATCGTAAAACCAGGCTTGGCCATGATAATCCCATGGGATAAAGGGGCGATTTTCTGAATAAGGTAGAGATGGGATGGGACGGGATGGGACAGGCATAAATTACCATTGGATAGGACAAAAAACATGGGAATCCCATGGGAAAGTCCCATGGGATGGGATGGGATGAGACATGCATAAATTACCACGCAATGTAAATTATGTCCCATGGACAACTCTGACGTAAACTAGATTAGAGACATTGGATGTAGACAGTCAAAATGTTTTGGGCATGTTACAAGAAGAAATGAATTGGAGAACCTGGTGACAACTGGCAAGATCGAAGGTAACAGACCAAGGGGAAGACCGAGAGGAAAATACCTAGATGGCTTGGCCACGTGGCACGGTCGAGACAGAAACACGAAGCCTATCCACGACTCTGGTGATCGAGTGAGATGGCAGAACATGACCGCCCAGGCTTATGGCTTGGCACATAATGAATGAACTAGCTGAATAATTCAGAATATTGGAAAATTAATAACTACTAAATAATTCAGAATAGAGGACTTTGTAACTACTGAATAATTCAGAAAAGTGGAGAGTGTAAATACTGAATAATACAGACTAGTGGACTAAGTAACTACTGACTAGTGCAGAATTGTGAACAATGTAACCACTGAATATTGAAGAATTGTGGGCATCACCATCATCATGTGCCATGCTGATAAGCGTGGGTGGTCATGTGTCGCCATCTTAATCGATCACCAGAGTCAAGGATCAGCGCAGTGTTCTTGTCTTGACAATGCCACGTGGCCAAGCCATTCAGGTATTTATTTCCCTGCCCTCCACTTGTTCTTTTCCCCTCGACCTTGCCAGTTGTCACTAGATTCTCCAGTTTATTTCTTCATAAATACGGATAACGTGAAGGGTCGGTTATTCAACTGGCATATTAAAAATTATACACAACTTAAAAATATGAAACCAATAAAAAAAAACATAATAAGAGTACTAAATCTCTATATCAGTAGTTAAACTGTTCCGGAGTCATCAGAAATGATTAATTAATTTAACGCAGTTCTTTTATATTTCACCACCTGAACTAATTTAGAATATTCATGAGTTTATCATAGAGATTGTACAACTACAAAGTCAATTACACCATCATATTGACTAAATTCACCTGTTCATGAAATTATCATAGGAATCCTTGAAATCAATATTACTGTGGTAGGGACGCTGTTGTTGGCAATATTAAGATTGAGGATATTCATCAGGTACTTAACTGAATTCTACGAATGCCTTCGAGAACGACGACATTGGAATAGACATCAACTACCGCATGGATGGAAAGTTATTCAATCTCAGAAGACTGAAAGCTAAAACCAAAACTAACAGCGACACCGTCAGAGAACTACTGTTTGCTGATGATTGTGCTCTATATGCCAACTCAGAGGCAGACATACAACACAATGTTTCAGCTTTCTCACATGCCTGTGCCAACGTTGGGCTCAATATAAACTTGGAGAAGACTGTAGTTATGTTTCAGCCAGCTCCAGGGAATAATCACACTGTGCTGAATATCAAAGTGAATGGTCATAGACTAAGTGTTGTGGACAAATTCACCTGTCTTGGCATAACTGTCACAAGCTGCCACAATTGATGACGAAGTGAATGCAAGAATCTCCAAGGCCAGCACGGCCTTTGGCAGACTGTACAAGAATCTATGGGACAGAAATGGAATAAGCCTGCAAACAAAGCTGAAAGTCTACAAAGAAGTTGTATTATCCATACTGCTATATGCTTGTGAAACCTGGACTGTTTATCAGCGACACGCTAGGATTTTAACCACTTTCACACAATATGCCTTAGGAAGCTATTGAAGATTAAATGGCAAGACAAGATCCCAGAAACTGAACCCATAGAAAGAGCGTCCATGCCCAGTATCCACACTCTACTAATGAAGAATCAGATTCGTTGGGTTGGTCACTTAAATCGCATGCCAGAACACAGGCTCCCTAAACGAATTCTTCACTGCGAGTTACGTTGTGGTAAACGCTCCCATGGCGGCCAGAGGAAACGATTTAAAGACACTCTGAAAATCTCACTGAATACTTTTGGAGTTCATCATGACACCTGGGAGACTGCAGCCAGAGACCGAAATTCGTGGCGTGCATCATCACGCAAGGGTGCAGTCACGTGTGAGGCAACCAGGACTGCAAGAGCTGTGAAGAAAAGGCAGGACCGAAAAAACAACCACAGGAAACCCTGGTCCAGAAACGTCAAGCATTTTTTGTCCACCTTGTGAAGGAACATTTCGAGCCACAATAGGTCTTATCAGAAATCTTTGAACTCACAGCTCCATACTTTCAACCCCACTGGATGAAATGAATGGTCATCATCATTCTTGATGGACAAACAACAACTGAATTCCATCATGTTGAGGTTGCTTCTGACATCGGAGCAGTGAATGATGTTTAATGGAGTTTCGCTCTTCCAGCAGTAGAAAGGCCATCTCCTCATCCTGCATTGAGAACTTTTAACCCCTTGAAACTATATTCAGCATTTAGGATCTACCCCATGGATAAGCCAAAAAGACCACCATCCCTATTGAGAATATGTACCAATGTATATAGCAATACTTACAGAAAAATGAGAGAGAGAGAGAGAGAGAGAGAGAGAGAGAGAGAGAGAGAGAGAGAGAGAGAGAGAGAGAGAGAGAGAGAGAGAGAGAGAGAGAGAGAGAGAGAGAGAGAGAGAGAGAGAAGGAAGATGCAGGGATTAGTACCTAGGTGCAGGCAAGTCTGACCCGGCCCTTTCGGGTACCATCACTCCAACATTTTGATGTGACTGGAACACCGTCCTGTTAAGACGTACTACTATATCTACAATCACGTTTTCATATGATGGGCCATTAGCATTTCCCCTAAGGCCACTGGTGATGTCCAGTGATTTGAGGCCACTCTCTGATACTGGGGACATTACTTGACATATCTGACTATCTTTGCACTCATTCCAGGCTAGTAGTAGTGTGTAGAAATCCTTTTCCGTGGTGGCGTTGATTCCCATGTGTCCACTTAATAGTAGCACATATCTAGAATTTGAGCTCTGTAAGAAGAAATAACAACGAGTTGCGCGTACTCCTGTCTTATTGTTCCTGCCCTTCGATGAAGAAGTCAATTCACCTTTATGTGGGAATGAGTGTGCTTTAGGCAGTTTGTTAAAACATGCCTCTAAGGTACTGTCTGCTGCTTGGGCTTGTTTCAATTCCTCTGGGTAAGGATTTGTTAGATTTGTTGACGCCGGAGCTTTCCTAGCTTTGTGTCCAGTCGTCATGGCCGAGACTATCACAAGCTGTTCAGAATCTCCTTTCAATACGAAGCGAGACCACAATATCCCCGGGATATATTGGATAATCTAGGACCGTTGCTCTTATTTCGCCAGTCACATAACGTGAAATTATCTTTACCTTTGCGACTGGTAATGACATCTGGACGGAGCTTTGTAAAGACTTCTGAAGTCAATAGTTTCCTCGGTGACTTGATCGGTGATCACTAACAAGATTGCAATATTTGTATCAAATTGTAGACCAGTGTCGTATAGACAAGTGGTCATGAATCCGTTAAGTGTAACTGATTCTTTTTCTCGAAGTCTTGCACTGGTGTCTTTATGGTCTTCCCAAAATGTTTGGTCATCAGTGTTCACCTTCCTTGCTTTTGGTTTTGACATACATGCAGCGGTATGAGGACGGGATTTACGCCGGCGGTCCTTAGTGTGGTCTCCTGCAATACTACACTTCAGACAGCACACTTTCACTTCTCTTAATGCATGTTGGTTTTTATTTTGGGTGGTGGTCTTTGTCTTTTCTTTTGGCCTACTGTAACTGTTGCCATTATGTTAATTGGGCTTTTGAGAATTGACGTGTGAGGTATTGTCAACCACTATCAACCGACGATTATCTCCAGATTCCTTCTGTGACTTTTCAAATCTCTCTGCCATGGTAATAATAGCTTTCAGTTTTTTTAGCTCCATGCTGAGTAAAGAATGCCTTCATGTCAGCTGACATTATATCTTTCAGTTGATCAATGATGATGTTTTCCTGTAAACCTTTGTATGTTTGCTCATATTTGCCCAATATGCCCCACTTGTACAAATATGTCTTCAGTCTATGTATAAATTGTGCGTAGTTTTCTTCTGGCTTTCCCCTAGCACTTCTGAACTTCTTTTTATAGCTTTGAACTTCACATCTGGCAAGTAATATCTGTTTGAGAACTTCATAATTGTCAAGTTCTTCCGAACGTTGTCTAAAGAACATCTCATATGCAATACCTCACAATCCCTGAGACAATTTTATACGCCATTTGCTTTCCTCTAATCTACACATAGAACATATTCGCTCGTATCTGTGAAGATAAATTTCAATCGTGTTACTATGTTCTGAATATGGTTCCAGTGGAAAAGCCATGGCATCTGTTTAAAGAGAAGATGCTTCTCTATTTGGCTCTGCTATTGGCTAGCAATAGTTGTTGAATTCGTTGGAAGGCTTCCGAATTCCATTCACCTAAGCTCAAGCTCATTTTTCAACTTCTTCTTTTCCATAGCATACTGGAGATCTTTCTCTTTATTGTCTATTTCAGCGTGTAGCTTTTTCTCTTCCAATTCTCCTTCCACCTTCAGATTTTCGTCAGAGAGTTCTCTTTTCATCTACATCTGACCAGAAAGACGAACCCGCCAGACAGAGGACCACAACGACACTCTCTCAGTTGTGCGATGGCGTCGGAAAAGACGAAGAATACATAATCACAGCTGAGACAATACGTGCGATGCTCAAGAAATCACCTAACACCGCCCCAGACCCAGACGGCATCCGATATCGTGACCTACTGGTGATGTCAGATGATGACATGGAAGAACTGGCCAGAGAATTCAACACCAGTATCCAAAGGGGTCAGATGAAAGAGGAATGGCTACACAGCTACCTGCTGCCGCTGCTAAAACCCAACAAAGACCATTCCAAGATAAGCGAGTACACAATCATTACGATGTAGAATACTGCTCTCCCTCGATGTGTCTCAACCTTGACGTGGTGGGGGAGCTTGCGTGTCCCATCGACCCAATTTGCTTGCCGATGGATGAAAAACTACATATCGGACTGCTTATGGGATAGGGACCAGACTAAGAGAGACACAACCTGCTGCTCTGCAGGTATAGACTGAGGATAACAGTCAAAAGTTTAAAAGGTGCACGAAGGCAGACGTTTTTGGTCCGGACAAAACTCTTAAGGCTCCCTGTCGAGGGCTGTGGCTGAACGCCTCTAAGCCACAAACCCTCGGATCTGAGAGCCAGGCCGATACCCGTCTACCGGAAAATAGAAACATGATACTGAGCAAGCTACATGCTCAGGTCTGATACATGTTCGAAGGCTCTCAGCTGGGGGATATGAGAGATTCCCGGATGAAGGGGCCTGGCCGTTTCCCGTTCACTGCTGCACGAAGGTAAGGTGCTGAGCCGGCAGCACAGTGTAGCCTACCTCGTGAGCGAGTACAAAAAAGTCAGAAAAGTGCCCCAGTCGAAGGGTTACGGAAACTGTCTGTATCTAACTCATAGAGAGTGTAGACAAATGTGGAAGAATGTCTCATCAACGCGAAATGGAACGCACGGCGAGCGAACCTATTGCGTGGTCTGAAGTCACAAGCAAAAGCTTACCGAGTGGATGTCACTCGCAGTCTGACCGCTCCTGGTGTGTGATTGAGCGATCAGTGGCAAGTGGGATGCCCAACACATGGAAGTGAGGAACTAAAGCAGCCATGAGCAGGACGTGGAAACTCCTTGGGTGAGCCCAGTCTCAGAGCAATATATGCCGGCTCTGCAATTATGGAAGCCTCCTTGGATAGCGAGATAATGCCCATGGTCTGCCCCTGCCTTCCCTTGAGGGCAGACCACGATATCGTTGATCGTTCTATCTTGACCAGCTGAGATGTGGGTGACATTACAACAGTCTAACGTGTCTCGAAACCAGAGGAAGGCTAACCTCACTAAAAAATGCCCGCCGGAAGTCGGAAAGTGTCGTCCTACGGGTGGCAAACTAAAAATTGACACTACGCATTTACGTCAGTGTGAAATGTCTCGTCCGAATGTCTCCCGTGCTAGGAACAGCTCTGACTACCTAGTTTCCGAATGCCGCTCTAGTTCGGAACAGCTCTGACTAGGTAGTTTTCCGAATGTCTGTCGTGCCTGGAACAGCTCTGACGGGCGCAACGACAAGCACATGTGCGAAAACTCGCTGAGTGAATACCTTCTGCAGACCTGTCTGGTTTGTGCGGGAACGGCCCGGGGCGAACGAAAAGCCCAATATATTGAAGTGAGGAATTAAAGCAGCCATGAGCATGACGTGACCATTCCCTCGGTGAGCCCAGTATCAGGGCGCTATGTGTCGGCCCTGCAACTATGGAAGCAACCTAGGATGGCGGAAAATGCTATGGACTGTGCCTTCCTTCTCTTGAGGGATGACCGAAGTCCTCGACTGTTCGAACTTGACCAGCTGGGATGTGGACGGTACCACAAAAGTGAGAGTCTCCCAGGATTGCTAACCTGGTCAAAAATGCACGCGAAAGCCGGATGTGTGACCTAAGGGTTTTCAACCCAAGGGTGCCTAACGCACACCGCAATCACATCTGAAAAAACACTCCGGATGAACGAAAAGAAGAAGAAGAAGAATACTGCTGGCAAGCTACTGGAGAAAATTGTAGCACACAGACTTGCTTGTGACTTGGAACAACTCAGTTGCTTCCCGCCCACACTTTGAGGATACAGACGTAACAAAGAGTCATTGCTGAATGCTTCAGTCTTTGCTGAAGATGTTTACGAAGGACTTCAGATCAGAGAAGAGACTTAGAGGACGCACACAATAAAGTAACCTTTGAGCACTTGATGCAGACCCTCCTCAGACTGAAAGTTTCCCCTCACCTTGTACGATGGATAGCTGCAGGCCTGCTCCAAAGGAAGGTGAGGCTCAGATGTGGGAGTTTGTCTTCTGAGTCGACAACGACATGTCCTGGATTGCCGCAGTGTTCACCACTGTCACCAGTACTATTGAATGTGTATACAGTGCTGATCACTGAACAACATTCTCGTGTATCGACAGGGTCGAGATAGACAGGCTGTTGCCAATGATATGCAGGGCGAACTAGATCGAATTTCCTCATGGTGTGCGGATGCAAGTGCCATTGTCAATCCTGCAAAGTCATCGGTTACATGGTTCTCCCCAAACAAACATATTGTGAACACAGACCTGCCGGCAGTGAGAATAGATGGGAGCATTTTGAGTAGAACCCAGTCGATGACATATCTTGGCGTGAGGCTTGATCGTAGCCTGTCTTTCAGAGATCACATCGATTATGTCATAACGAAAACTCAAAAAGGTTTGTCAGCAATGAGAGTCATGGCGACTACCAATATCGAGCAAAGACTGCTAATACTTCCGTTCCAAGGATTGGTGCTTTCACCCATCGAGTATGCTCTGGCCATCCTTAATGTCAACCCTACACAGATTGGAAGACTTGAAAAGGTACAAAACGAGTCAATCCACATCATTTTGGGCTGCACAAGAGACACCAGTTGTGTAGCGATGAGATACCTCCTTGACTTCCCGACAATGAACCACAGGATCAAGATCTGGAGAGCTCGTGCATACTTAAAAATAAGTGCGGATGAGCGGCACCTTCTGCATGAAGATATATTCAGAGAAAGGGCAACAGACTAAAGAGGGGCAAATCATGGATGGGTTGGGTGGAGGATATCATCAGACAGATCTGCAGTCCTACCAGTATCAACCCCGGCAAGGAATGGGTGCCTGTGCCTCCAGCTTTTAAGTGCACCTTCTCCTGCATTATCACACTTGACAGAAGGTGCAGAGAACAGAATCCTGTCACTGTCAATGCAGAGGTCAACGCGCTCATCAATGAACACGCAGACAACCCCCAAGTGCTCATCTATACAGATGGATCTGTTGTAAAGAAGCAGAGAAGTGCATGGGCATTTACAGCCCGTTCAGCGGGCCGAACCGTCCAAGAATCCAGTGGTGCCCACACTATGCCCACAAGCAGCATGACGATGGAGGTGATGGCAGTAACACAGGCTTTCCTATGGCTAGAAGCACAGCATTATACCAACGTGTGTGTACTAAGTGATTCAATGAGCATGATTCGGAAGGTCGAAGCTGGATCTGTACGTAGACAGTGGACTGAGTCGCTGAGGAAGTCTGTTGTCCGTAAAGTCACCTTCATCTTTGTCCCGGGACATGCGGGAGTCGAGGGAAATGAACGAGCTGATAAACTGGCTGGCTCTGCACCCCCTGCAGATGGCCAGCCCATGGATCGTGCCGATGTTATTAACGTCCTTAAAGACATGTCGAGAACAGAAGACTTTGACGTCAGTGAATCCACATCGCTGTCCAGGATGAAAGACTTTGGAGTAAGAATTGGCACGGCCAGACACGAGAGGTACATTGGGAAAACGAGGTGCCTCGTTAACCAACACAGAACTGGCACTATTATCCACCGAACTCTGATGCTTATGCTGGGGGGGGGGGGGGGGAGGATCTGAGCACCTATGGACCTGTCCGGAGTGCAATGAAGATGCCCCAACTGATAACTGATAACTGATAACTGATCTTTTCTTGTCGTTCAAATTCTTCTGACACATACTTCGCTAATTCTGAGCTTTGGAGACCAAGTTGCTTCCCCGTTTCCATAAATTGAGTTATAAGCTTTGCTTCCTCTGTCATTGTCTAAAATTGTATATCTACTCTAGTAACAGCCGGCGAGATCTTTTTATAATTCTATTCAGAGATATATATTATCGAGACTAAATAGTTAATGTAAATTAAGCAGGCAAGAAGATTAGCAAGCCAGATAACTGTTTATAGATTACGTAAGCATTTACAGAAAGCACAAGCAAAATAACTACTTAATGTCCAACAATAAATCCTTTTGTGATTATCTACACAGATGGTTCGGTGTTGAGAGGTAGGAGAAGTGCCTGGGGATTCTTAGCAAAAGATAATGGTCGACGTTTGGTGTAGGAGAGCCTGGCGTATGATACCACAACATTTAGCTTAAGAATGGAGATGGAGGCGGTCAGTGCAGCTTTCCGCTGTATGGAGAACACGATACATACACTACATCGTGATTGTAACTGACTCAGAAAGCATGCTGAGGAAGGTGAGGACAGGCAGGCTTCTTGCATAGTGGCTTGCTTCGCTTCAGAGGTCACGGGTGGCAAGCATCACATGGATCCTTTCTCCGGGGCATGCCAGTTTGCTGGGGAATGAACATGCTGACAGATTGGCTAGATCGGCAAAACTTTGTGGAGTATTGATGCATGACAAGGCAGACGTGGTTGCGGCCTTGTTGGAGCACGTGTACACCTCGGAGGAGCAAATGGATCACCATGGTCTGGCAAAAATAAGGCAGCGGGGAATGCTCGACGCCCTGAGGAAAGGCGAGGCAAACAGACCAAAGGCGAGACTCTTTTTGTTAAACTGTTCATTGTTGTTGCTGCCATTTCAATCCTGATGTTGATTTCCTAATCTAGGGATAATTTGCTAATGACATCAGATCCTTGATATGTAAAATGGTCTACTATCTCTAGTTCGGCGTCGTCAATAAAGATTGATGGTACTCCATGTTGTGACATAATCTTTGTCTTCTTTTTACTAATTGTTAAACCAAATTCAGAACAAGCATTAGAGAATGAAGATAGTTGACTTTGTAATTCTTCCTCAGAGTGGGTGGTAATTGCAGCATCAACTTTAAAATAAGTTAGTTAGTTAGTTAGTTAGTCGACAGATCATCCTCATTGCACATCGAACCATTCAGTCCATAAGTGCTCGGATCCCCTCCTCAGCAAATCCCGCAACGTGTAGCGGCTAACGACGCCAGTTCTGTGTTGGTTTATCAATCTTCTTTGGCTTCCTGCGTAGTGTTCTTGTTTGGCCACCCCTCTTTTAATTTGCTGCTCTCGCAGTCTGGCCATTATTGTAGATTCACAGTCATCACTTGGTTTCCGCAAAAGTCTTACTTCTCGTAGAGCATTCAGAATGTCGGCCTGGTCCATGGCGCGTCCGCCCTCCACAGTAGCCTCACCTGCGAGCTTGTCAGCCCGCTCATTTCCTTGTACTCCCGCATGCCCTGGCACGAAGATGAAACTAATGTTTGCCAGTCGGGACCGCTCCAGAGGCAGCAACCATTCTCTTCGGATCGACCCCTCCTCTATCCTCTTGATCATGTTCATTGAGTCGCTAAGGAAACATGCCCTAGTGAATGTCTGTGTCTCGAGCCATGTTATTGCTTTACTTACTGCCATGACTTCCATGGTCAGGCTACTTGTGGTTTCAGTGAAAGCACCAGAGTCCTCCTTCACAATTCTCCCTCCGTCCCGAGCTGTAAAGGCCCATGATCTTCTCACATGTCGGACGACCGACCCATCTGTGTAGATGACCACGTCACCGTCTAGCGAATTCTCGAAAATCAAACTTTAAAATGAGCAACTATCTGATCAGTACCCTCCTAATTTTGGTCTTCGCCATCAATCTCTGAGCATTGAAGAGGCCGCTATCTGAGCGTCCATCCTTATGGACCATCCTTATCACGAAAGGCATATTTCAGTAGAAATCAAAAGTATATTCCAAAGAGGGTGGGAGCAAGTACACAACCTTGCTTAACTAAAATCTTGGTTCCAAACTCTTCTGAAGTTGCACCATAAAACTTAATTATACCCTACATACCTGTGTGGAACGATTCCACAATGGACAGAAGAGGTGGTGGGAAGCCAATCTTCATTATTGCCTTGAACAGACAATCACGAAAAACCAAATCAAATGCCTTTGTGAGGTCGACAAAGGCAATGAACAGTGGTTGATTCTGTTCACGGCACTTTTCTTGCATTTGTCGCAATGAGAATATCGTATAGACCGGTAGACCGGTTCTGTCGGAAGCTACACTGTGATTCTGGGTAGAGTTGATCTCCCAGGACTTGAAGTCTGCGAAGAACAATTCTGGCAAATACTTTCCTAACAATACACAGATGTGAGATACCCCTATAGTTGTTACAGTCGCTCCGATCGCCCTTGTTCTTCTACAATGTTATTAAGCTTGAGCCTTTGAAATCATGTGGGACTTGTTCTTCTAGTCAGCATAGCTTTGTTAGCTGGTGGATCTGTATAGTGAGTGTGTCTTCCCACGCCTGATAACCTCTATTGAAATCACATCCGTACCTGGAGCCTTGCCAGATGCAAGTTCATTTATAGCACACTTAACTTCTGTTATGGTGGGAAGTTTGTCCATGAGGTCAAGAGTTGGCAGGGCCCCTATGGTGTTGAGGGCATCATCAGCTAATTTGGTCTCACTTGAGTAAAGCTCCATAAAGCTCTACCCATCTATCCATCTGCTGTTTCTTATCAGTGATGATTTCTCCAGTCAAAGTTTTCAGTGGTACACTTCTTTTGATCACTGGACCACAGGCTTTCTTTATGCCTGCATACATGCTTCTGATGTTTCACTTATAGCTTGCATTTTGAATGGATTGGCATAACTTGATCAAATAGTCATTTGCACACTGCCTGGCAGCCTTTTGCACATCCTTCCTAGCTTGCTTCAGCTCACTGAGAGTGTTCTTTCCTTGTTTCTTAAGAAAGCTTTCATATTTTTATCAATTAAGGGCTGCATTGTCTGGCTATTTGCCGCAAACCAGTCCTGCCTCTTATTATCCACAGTGCCGTAAACATCTACAGCTGTTTTATAAAGTTTCCTTAAGTTTACCTCACTTTTCACTTGCTGCATAAATTTCTAATGTATCAGTGAAAGTGTCTTCAAGTTGCTGTTGTAACTAAAAGCACTTTTCAGGATCGTGAGTGTTAATAATATTAATCCTGGGGCTAGATTTGTGCTTAGCTGTGTAGATTCTCTTTGGTCTTAGACTAACTCTTGCGACAAACAAAGGAAGATCCGTATCACAGTCAGCACTGTGGTAACTTCGAGTTAATGATGTTTGGTTCCGATGTTGTCTCTATGTGATGGTGATGTCCAGCTGATGCCAATGGCCGGATCTTGGATGTTTCCATGTGACCTTATGCAGCTGTTTTGTTTTAAAGAAGGAGTTTGTAATACATAGGTCATTTCTGGTGCAATGTTCCAACAGCCTTTGCCCATTTTCATTCATGCGACCGATGATGGATTTTCCAAGGCACACTGGCCATGAACGTGAATCCTTGCCCACACGAGCATTGAAATCACCGAACATATAAATGTAGTTGGATTTTGGAACTGCCTTGATCACAGAGTCTAGCTTCTCATTGAACAAATACTTCACATCATTAGAGGAAGCAAGTGTCGGTGCATAAGCAGTGATAATGGTGGCAAAACCACAAGAGGTTGCCAAGCGCAGGGATAATAGTCTTTCTTTACCTCCAGCTGGAATTTTAATCATTCTCAGTAGCGAGTTCTTCACTGCAAAGCCCACACCATGTTGCCTTTTTTCTGCCTGCCCTCTACCCTTCCAAAAAAGGTGTAATTGTTTTCCCTGAGTGGCTCTTCCCCAGCGAGGCGATTCACCTGCAGACCAGCAATATCAATGTTAAGGCGATTGAGTTCGGCATCGATCACAGCCGTTTTTCTCACATCGTCAATATTCGTCAGGTCAGTGGAAAATCCTGGTCACATGGTTTTTATGTTACAGGTTGCCAGCCGTAGCCTGAGGTTTCTATTTTTATTTTTATTAGTGCCTGGTGCACTGGCTTAACAGCCTGTGATTCAGATTTTGTCCTAGCCCCAAGCACCCATTGAAGCAGGCAGGCTGTGGCGGATCAGCACCCAATTAACCGGGCGCTGCTCAGCTTAAGGCGGGCGGTAGCTTATCAGTGACACCTGTAGGTGTCTCTCACCGTCAGAGGCAAGCCGTGGCATCCCATGTCTACGCCAATTGACTAGGACTTATAACACTTAACTGCTACCTGTCGCTTTGATTCCGAGACCGGTTAAGATCATGGATGGAGTTATACCTCTCCATAGCACAAAGACTGGACTAAAATATAGAGCCCATGCAGCATGATCACTCTATCGGCCTGCCTATTTCACTCCAGAGGAATGGTAATACCAATACATCTGGAACAAGCAAGTTGTAGAAGCTGCCGGATCAGCAAAGCAATGCTCTATCTGTCTGCCTGTCGGAGCTTCGATCCTAGACCAGCTACCAACCAAGGCTTATGGCGTGGTCTGCCCTGTCACGACATTTTGTCTTTAGGTTGCATTTCCTCGCACCAGTATAAGGCTTGTAACCTCCCAATTGCGCTTTCCGCCCGAAGCCGTTGGCACAATGTGGGGTGTCGGGTTTCGTAAGCGCTGCCCAATGTTCGACGCTGACAGAAAACAGATAGTACCGTCTACTGTTATACTGTAGCTCAGTCATATCTGACAAAGACCTGACACTGTCCTTGTGCAGAACAGTGGACTATGTAAATGCTGACTTGTGCAGAATAGTGGACAATGTAACTACTGACTTGTGCAGAATCATGGACACTGTAACTCACTACTGAATAATGCAGAATAGTGGACAATGTAACTACTGACGTGTGCAGAATCATGGACACTGTAACTCACTACTGAATAATGCAGAATAGTGGACAATGTAACTTGACTCAACACCGTCACGACTCGGACACTGACATATTTTGATGACAGTAAACATCATTGTGGCTAAGACAGAAGAGTAATATAAATCATGGTTCTTGGAAGTAACGGCACTGGATCACCAACGTGTGATATCTAGATGCAATGGGCACGTAAATATATGAGGTAGGGATGTAACAATTCCTGGAAGCCTGTCTGGAGAGTTGGGGTGAGTGGCATGTTCTGTAAATATCTTGTTACGTGGCGAAGGTAAGCGTAGGTGTTCTTTTTTGGGATTGACTTTCATTGTTATTTAATATTTATTAACGTTTCATAAATTCACGCACTACTAAACGAACGGACGAACATACTTTATTTTCAAAGGGTAACAAATTGGGCACGCAGGTTCCTCTTACATTCGGCCCTTCCAATCACTCATCTTTCGTTCATCAATAGTGCATAGGAAAAACATTGTCAAATGAATTTTGTAAACATAAACAATGCATATTACCATGTTATGAGACACATCCAACACCCACCCACACATCCCCCATTCACCCACACATCCCCCACCCAACCACACACACACACACACCCCAGGCACACATACATTCCCCCACCCATCCAACACATACTCACACCTACATATCTCCCCACCAAACACACCTCCCACCAACCACACATCCCATCCACTAAAACCCCAAGCACACACATATTCCCAAACCCACACGTCCCCCACCCACACACACCTCCCCACCCACTAACATATTCTCCACCCGTCCCATTACCCACCAACAATCACCCACACACATATCCTCCTCCACCCACACACCTCCAACCACCCAGCCAACACACATCCCTCAATCATACATCCCCCCGCACACAAACATCTCCCCGCCAACGCACATATCCCGCACCTACCCACACACAAATTCCGCACCCACCCACATAATCACCCATCTCCCTCAGCCCACTCACAAATCCCAAGCCCACCCCTACAAACATCCCCCACCATCTCATAACCTACACAAACTCACCCACCCATCCACACATCCTCCACCCACCCTTCCCGGAACCAAACAACCCTTAACCACACACCCTTCCCTATATACAATCACCCACCCACACATTCTCTACCCACCCACCCACCCCCAGCCACACATACCTTAACCACACACCCCTACCCATATACACACACATCCCCACCCACACACACACATCTCCCCACCCATACATACATCCCTCACATACAACCCCACCCACCAACACATCCCCCATTCACAAACACACAAGCGAGCCCAACAAGAGTAGAGTTGACAAGACCGCCAAGTTTCTCCTCGAAACATGCCATCTTAACTGCGCAAAGTTTTGCTGTGAAATGAAAGTGAGTCGTGTTTATACATAATTTTGATGAGTGTTCTAAAATGAATGTCTTATGAAACAGCTGGCTTAAAATGAGCTATACGTTGGAGTGCATTCAGAGAACGCAACCTCATTATGTATAAACCGACTCACTTTCATTTCACAGCAAAAACTTTGCGCAGTTAAGATGGCAAGTTACGCGGAGAAACTTGGCGGTATTGTCAACTCTACACTTGTTGGCCTCGCTTTGACTTTATCCAAAGATGTGGGAATCCTGCAAGTTCTGCTTGATGCTCAGAAACCGCTGACATCTCACGAGATCGCTGGCGAGAGGGACTTGAAGGAAAGGTACGAATGATTGTTGACGTACTAATCTTTGAAAATTCATATAGTAAAATAGATTGGGATGAACACTTTTTTTTTTTTAAATTCGCATATCCTTTACAATACAGCGGCCAGCTCATTATCCTGCTAGTCACCAACGCGGGTCCAACCGCTTCCAATTCTCGCGCGCTGCGAGACCCTGCGTGGATAAACGGGATTACGGAGAAAGTGTTATAAACCCTCGACCAGAGAGACCGGCATATAACTCTTACAGTCCTTAAAATGATGAGTTGGTGAAATAACAAGTCTTAAATGACACAATCATGGAATCCGAATTCTTATGGACAAATACTGCGTGCATTGATGCTCTTACTTGATTGTCACCTTACCGTGTTTCTCCATGGCTCATATTAATTTTAGGTTCAAACAATGCACTACGTTTATTTTCGAGGGGTGTCTTTTTCAAATAGTAACATCTACATGTATTCAAGTACAAATTTTTACATTTATTCAAATACAGTCATGACATCTCTTTCTGGAACATTATCATAGATCTCCAGATTCCGAATTTCGTCTGATAAATTGTCGTTTGAGATCTTAGACCCTTAATAACTTCAGTTCCAACCACGGCAATCAGGTGGAGAGCTGATATCTAGAAAATTCGGTGCCATCAACAAAGTACTTGAATTCAAGTGCACTTCTAAAAACTTCATTCTATCTAACGTTCTTATCTAGGGCTTATTTTATGGGTAGGTCTTATATTAAAAGCATCCTTAAAAAATCATGCTAGGGCTTACTTTAAGGATAGGTCTTAATATCGGAGACACACGGTAGTTATAACTTATAACATAGTTCATATATGTTGATTTCTGTGCAATGTAGCATATTGGGTTATTATGTCATTTACTACTGTTGTGCAATTATACAACTTAACTCGTGTTTATAATGTCCCTAACTAATATGCTTATAACTTTTTTGTTTAAGTGTGTATTTCTTCTTGTGCGGTGGTCCGGAATGTTATTGTGTACTTGTTTATAGAAGAGCATCGATATTCGCACCTTTTGGCCGACACATCTGACTTCTCCAGGCATTTGTTGACCTGGTTAACCATCCCGATAAACAATGCATTTCCTTGGTGAAATAAAACACAGTAACCAAGGACAATATGTTGCACGATTTCTGGCCTGGCATATTGTGGCGAAACGCCAGTGGCTCATGTCCTCATGCCTTCTTTGATTTTGGGAAAACAGGGGGAAACGGCTTTCGGAAGCTCTCAGTTCTCTTGTTCGCTCAATCTCCATGAAAGATAGTTCTTTGGGTTACCTTCATAACACAATCTTTACATGGAGCGAGTAAATATATGTTTGGTTCTTTCGGGTAGACCCGATGGAGCGCCCTGCGCCAAATGTGCACTGGTGCGGCTTCTGGAGGATTCATGTCCGTTTCTACTGATCGTTATCTACTGCCTAATGTCAAGAGTCCAAGTTAAAGATTGCGACATTCTAAAGGCAGAATACTGATGGCCTAAGAAAGGTAATCTTAGGTTGTAATTAGTTTGGCACCTATAAATATCTATTGTCTTAACGACTGAGATGATATGGCGAAACAGCAGTCTTGCCATATTGGGAAGGGGTGACCGTTAGCCAATCTGGCTACGCGTCTTGATCTTGGCATGGCAAGGGAACACATCTGAAGAATAAGTAGTTACCAAATGATATCGCTTGTTCTTGGCAGCTGATAGACGAGTGATATCTTTCTTCCTACGGCTTACCGTTACTTAGTAGCCATCTCTCTTTTAAATATAAGCACATTAGATAAGCTACGGTGTGCCGGAAGGAGGGAAGGGCTCCTTGGGAATGGGGTCCACCAATCTATGATCTATCTTCTTGAGCCGGAAGAGGCTATCCATGGTGCTATCTCTTTCGTCTTTTAGTCGATAGGATGATGTGGGGATTATAAATAAACTTCGTTATCTTATTGAGAGAACCTGCATTCCTCTGAATCTATGTGTTAGGTGAGGCACTGCCAGTACATTGCGGCGACAGCTCAGACAAGAGCAGCAGCCGGAAGAGGTAGTATCTTCTTTCATATTCTTGCTGGGAATGGGGAACTACACTGCGTGCCATACAACCCCACTACTATACTATTAGTTAACGGGGAGAAACACACAGATTACTAGGCGCACCACACCACAAGATCTTGGTTGTGAGAAAGGCATGGTTTGCGAGTGAGAGGGAAGCATGGACATGAATGTACCCAATAATAATAAAGGCTTGGTATGAGTGTGGAGAGGGAGTCTTATATGCAAAAGGTTCCTAGGGTCAAACGACAAGACCTCGTCAAGCTGAAGGCCTAGTCTAGGAAAGACGCTGCCAATCCAGGACCTCTTGTCAGGTCAGGCCAATTCAATCAGGGCTCTTGATTAGTATTATTATGTATATATTTTGTTATGGCAACTGATGTGCTGAGACCATTAGGAGTCTCCATGTCGGCTTGTACCAGAAGTTTAGGCTGGAGACTCTCACAAATGTTTGTCCTTTCCAGGGTCCTTCTTTTGGAAGTATGAACAGAGCTGAAGGTCTCGACAGGGCTCTACGCAGAAAGTATGTTTATGACTATGCCATGGCAAGGTTTGGGCCAATGCCAGGTCTAAGGATAAGATCTCTACGACATAGAGCCACTGCTGACCTTGAAAGAATGACCATCAGCTGTACTGACACATCACCAGTCATCTCGATACGCTTGGATTGAGTCCCTTTTGTATATTGGCTGGACCCCGCCAATCACTCAGACACACCCATTATTATATGAGAACTATCTCCAGGACATTATTTCCTACCTGACATTATGCCAAGTGATTCCATGGCCCTTCCCTAGAACATTTGATTACTAAAGACTGTGGTCCATGGAAACTTGGAAGTTTGGTTCTACAGAAGGCTGTTGTACATACAACCAAATTACCTGGAAGGAAGGAGATTCTTGCACACGCGGTGAGCTGTATGTGGACGGATCGGACAGTGTATGAAGCTGGGTCTGTGAAGATAGCTACCTGAGGCTCTGTGCCTGAACGTTATCCTTGTTGTGTCTGTTTAGAACTATCTGTTTTATCTGCCTTGATGTTTTCCTGTGCTGTTCTTGATTAGGTTAATAAAATTACTTTCAAGTTATTCTGACGATCGCCATGTTATTTATGCGGCAGCCAGAAATACACCTTAGAGGTTAGGTCCCGAGGTTGAAAGACAGAGTGACAGTGAGTCCAGGGAACGGAGGAGGGTTGGCAAGCAAAAACCTATCCCAGCCAGGGCAATAGAATAATATTGAAATATTGTTACATAGTTACTTGGGACCCTCCACGTAGCTTGTTACACATATCTCGCTGAATCTCGTCGAGAGTATACTACACAGTTATATGGCATATCTCGCTGAATCTCGTCGATATACTACACAGTTATATGGCATATCTCGCTGAATCTCGTCGATATACTACACAGTTAATATTGGCATATCTCGCTGAATCTCGTCGAGAGTATACTACACAGTTATATGGCCTATCTCGCTGAATCTCGTCGAGAGTATACTACACAGTTATATGGCATATCTCGCTGGAATCTCGTCGAGAGTATACTACACAGTTATATGGCATATCTCGCTGAATCTCGTCGATATACTACACAGTTATATGGCATAATCTCGCTGAATCTCGTCGAGAGTATACTACACAGTTATATGGCCTATCTCGCTGAATCTCGTCGAGAGTATACTACACAGTTATATGGCATATCTCGCTGAATCTCGTCGAGAGTATACTACACAGTTATATGGCATATCTCGCTGAATCTCGTCGATATACTACACAGTTATATGGCATATCTCGCTGAATCTCGTCGAGAGTATACTACACAGTTATATGGCCTATCTCGCTGAATCTCGTCGAGAGTATACTACACAGTTATATGGCATATCTCGCTGAATCTCGTCGAGAGTATACTACACAGTTATATGGCATATCTCGCTGAATCTCGTCGATATACTACACAGTTATATGGCATATCTCGCTGAATCTCGTCGAGCGTATACTACACAGTTATATGGCATATCTCGCTGAATCTCGTCGATATACTACACAGTTATATGGCATATCTCGCTGAATCTCGTCGAGAGTATACTACACAGTTATATGGCATATCTCGCTGAATCTCGTCGAGAGTATACTACACAGTTATATGGCATATCTCGCTGAATCTCGTCGATATACTACACAGTTATATGGCATATCTCGCTGAATCTCGTCGAGAGTATACTACACAGTTATATGGCATATCTCGCTGAATCTCGTCGATATACTACACAGTTATATGGCATATCTCGCTGAATCTCGTCGAGAGTATACTACACAGTTATATGGCATATCTCGCTGAATCTCGTCGATATACTACACAGTTATATGGCATATCTCGCTGAATCTCGTCGAGAGTATACTACACAGTTATATGGTATATCTCGCTGAATCTCGTCGAGCGTATACTACACAGTTATATGGCATATCTCGCTGAATCTCGTCGAGAGTATACTACACAGTTATATGGTATATCTCGCTGAATCTCGTCGAGCGTATACTACACAGTTATATGGCATATCTCGCTGAATCTCGTCGATATACTACACAGTTATATGGCATATCTCGCTGAATCTCGTCGATATACTACACAGTTATATGGCATATCTCGCTGAATCTCGTCGATATACTACACAGTTATATGGCATATCTCGCTGAATCTCGTCGATATACTACACAGTTATATGGCATATCTCGCTGAATCTCGTCGAGCGTATACTACACAGTTATATGGCATATCTCGCTGAATCTCGTCGATATACTACACAGTTATATGGCATATCTCGCTGAATCTCGTCGAGAGTATACTACACAGTTATATGGTATATCTCGCTGAATCTCGTCGAGAGTATACTACACAGTTATATGGCATATCTCGCTGAATCTCGTCGAGAGTATACTACGCAGTTATATATCGTATGAAGTGAATACACGAATTATACTTTGGCTGAAACACAAATATTGACGAATATTTCTCGAATGTGAAGCATTAGTTCTCCCCACGACAATTGCAGGTGCAAAGTGAATATTTTGTTTGCAAAAAAATAGCGATTTCCGTCTAATTACTAATACTTAAATATAACATATAATTACGTGTGTTAAAAAAAAAAAAGTATAATTCATTTATTCACTTCATAAGGTATATAACTCTACAATATTGTTTGTCGCTTCTATATGTACAAATGTTTATTTTCTGATTATACTTTATGTTTTCCTGTAGTGCTGTTGGCTGTTCCTCATCAGCTCTACATATGGGCTACATAACAGTCGCAATGAGGTTTAACAATCCTACCTGACGCGTGCGATAAAAAACGATACAGAAATATGAACCACACCTAAGCTGAAGAAGGACAGTAGGGAGACACCACAAACAGACGAAGAATCATAAAAATAAATAAATCTGCCTACATATATTCCTCTTGCAGAGCGAGCAGACAGACAACGACGAGAGGACATGTGCAGTCGGCACACCACATGCCTGGGTGCATACAAGCCACGTAATGGGACACAATTGTAAAGTCACGCTTGGACACGGGTCCAGGGCCAGATGGCGATAGATGCAGTGATATAGAAGGCCTCGAGGAAACAGGCCTAATGAAGAAGAAACTAGAAAAGACAGACCTAGAGGAGACAGGCCTAGAGGAGAGAGACCCAAAGGAGACATGCCTAGGGGAGACATACTTTAAGGAAACTGGCCTAGAGGAGACAGACCTAGAGGAGACAGGCTTAGGAGAGACAGACGTAAAGGAGACAGGCCTAGGGGAGACGAGCCTAGAGGTGACAGGTCTAAGGAGACATGTCTAGAGGAGACAGGTCTAGAGGTAAGAGGTTTAGAGGTGTCAGGCCTAATGCAGACGAACTAGGGGAGACAGACCTAGAGGAGACTGGCCTAGTGAAGACAAATTAGGGGAGACAGGCCTAGAGGAGACAGGTCTAGTGAGGAAGAAACTAGGGGAGACAGGCCTAGAGGAGACAGGCTTAATAAATACGAAACTAGGGGGGACAATCTTAGAGGAGACAGACCTAATGAAGACGAATCTATGGGAGACATGCCTATAGGAGACAGGCCTAGGGTAGACAGGCCTAGAGGAGACAGACCTGGGGGAGACATACCTAGAGGAGACAGACCTAAAAGAGACTGACCTAGAGGAGACATACCTATAGGTGACAGCCCTAGAGGCGACAGTCTTAGCGGAGACAGGCCTAGAGGGACAGGTCTTGGGGAGACAGGCCTAGGGGAGACAGACTTAGGGCGGACAGGCCTAAAGAAATTATTTACGGCATTCTACAACAGCATCACCAATCTTAAACTTCCGGTGTGCTGTTACCGAGGTAGCGGGTTCAACCCATACACTTTTGGCTCTTCGTCCTTCACTTCAGTGAAGTCAGGTATACCATACCGATAAGCGTAGGCGTCATGTTTTACCATCTCACACGATCACAGAGTGGTGGATCAACTCTGCGTTCGCTGTCTCGACCATGCCACTAGGCCAAGCTATCCAGATATTTACTTCTCTCCCTTTCCCTTGTTATGTGCCCCTCAACCCTGCCAGATGTCACAATCTCTAGTTTATGTCTTCTTATAACGTATCCAAAATGTTGACTGTCTACGTCTAATTTCTCTAATCAGTTTACCATTTTCATTTGCTTCTTGTTGGACTTGCTCATTGATTATTATGTCTGTCCGTGTTATTCTTTGCATTTTGACTTGGGGGTGTAAATTAAAACAGAATTAGTAATGGGCTCGCAAGATGGCGAAGGGAATCTGCTAATATTGAAAGCTAATCCACACTCAAAAGTCAGTCTAGTGCACGAGAATTAGCATCACATGTATGGAATAGGTTGAGTTTACATGGAGCGAATGCAAAAACAAAATAAACTTACACCACATAAAACCCAATTGAAGGCCCGTGGGGAAAATGTGGTTTAGAAGCGCGTCGCAATGACTGCGGTCGGATGTGGCAGTCTGTCCTCTACTGTGGCGCTTAACGTACTGGAAGGGCACCTGGTGGAATGCAGCAGTATTCGTATAGGACACGTATGGAGGTTTCCATATGGGAATGGAAGCTTAGAGGATAAGTACACCATCTTGCCATTCAGCGTGATCATGAGATTGCTCCAGGACACGCATACCTAGCCAAGCTTGGTCAACTTCAGCAGCTCGTGTACACAGAAACGTGTCTTTTGTTTCGGTGCTCGGATCTCAATATATCAAGATATCCCAGGGATCGTTACTGTTACTGGTCCATTTCAAGTTCTACCGGCAGGTGTCACCAGTGTACAGACTGTACAGTCTAGGGCAGAACTGTTTGAGGCAGGTGATATCGTTGTCTACCGACGAGGAAACAAGCAGCATGAGAACGTGATTGGCGTAGCATGAACTAGCCGGATTCTTGGAGTGCCAGGAATCAAGGGCTCGCGTCAACCCACCAAAGGCTTCCATGGAGAAAAATCAGACAGTATGAATTAAACATACTCTTGGAATGGCGCCAGGAATCAAGGGCACTTCAGCCCGCCAAGGCTTCTACGGAGACAAACAAACATTGTGTCCCTTAAAGATCTGTGGTAACAATAAACAGAGGATCCAAGTGTTAATTACGTATATAATGTAACTGGCCTGCTCAGTAAATCTTCCAAGTCATTGATCTACTGCCCTTTCCAGATACGTGCGGGAACTTCTAGCCTGTCTGGCCACGGCTGAGGTCATCCACGTGTCCACTGATGGGGCAGGGACACTAGTCTATCATCTCGAGGAAGATGAGAAACCTGCATTCAGGACTCGAACAATGGCATATATAGCCTTCCCTATTGGAATGATGAAAGGCTATGATCAGATCAAGTCTTGTCTGAGAACAGCAGGACCACAGGGTAAGTGTCACGTCTTATAGTCGATACCGTGTGGAGTTTGTGATCATGTTTGTCTACAGCCTTCTGTCTCGTGTGACTGCCAACCATTTCCGATACTCATGTTCCTCCATACCATGACGTCCAACAGTCCGGCATCTTCTCTCTTGGTCTCTCTCCAGCTTCTTAAAATCTAACTGTCCAGCTGTGATGACCTACCCCAGCTTTCCCCTTCTGATGACATGCCTAAAGAATATGGACTGTCTTCTTATGGTGCGACTAATCAGTTCTTATTGTTTGTTAATAGGAAATAAAACATATAGGTAGGCGTAAGCTCCAGAGAAACAGTGAGAGATACAAAACACAGACACAGTGTAGGTATGACACATTGCTATGGGTATTTAGAGGGAAGTATATTATAAGGCTGGTCTCCGTGACAAAAGGCTTGCGAACGCGGTTCGTAAGCCGCTTACCAGGCGTTCGAAACGCAGCCGTGTTGGTATGGGAGCCGGTCGTTCAGAAAGCAACGGAAAACTACTGAACTTAAATTTTGCCTAGTACACCAAAAGCAGCTGAAAAATGCTGGTGTTGACTGCAACGTCCTGTAAGGGATATGTAACATTTAAAAAACATATAAGAAAATATAGAGGGAGTTAAACATACCAAACTGTTTGTATTACCTACTGTTATGTCCTGCTGCTGGGTGATTTCTCTGATTTATTCTTATTGTGTGTTAACTTATTTCAATATACCTTCATTACACTTCCCATCTGCGGTCCCATCATTATTCTATAAAACTACATCTGCGCACCTTCCATACATTTCACCATTTGCTGCAGACTACCCCCGATTCACTTCCATACATCATAATTGGCTCTATGCTCTATATATCTCTTTAAAAATGTATCTTACTTCGATTGACAAACATGGCGCAGATAATTTCCGTCATCTTGTGAAAACCTGCTTTTTCTTCGATTATTCTACAATTAGATTCCTAAATACATCTTTATGTGATGTTATAAAAGCACTCGAATACTTAAATATATTGCCTTGTTTCAGATCAGCCCGGTTCCATTCGCTTTCGTGTTGCGTTTAGGAAGATATTGTCTCTTTGTAAAGACCATTACTGCAAAAGGCAGATTGTCCAGCAAGTGTCCAGTATGGATCACATTATTATTATTTAATTGTATGAACCGATCAGATCAGTTGTGAGACGAAATGGATTGGAGAATTTGGTGACAACTGGTAAGATCGAGGGGAACAGACCAAGGGGAAGACCTAGAAGCAAGTACCTGGATGGCTTGGCCTTGTGGCATGGTCGAGACAGAAACACGGAGCTGATCCATGACTCTGGTGATCGAGTTAGATGGCAGAACATGACCGCCCACGCTTACCGGCATGGCACATGATGGATGGATGGATCAGATCAGGTGACAGTACCTGTCTAACACCTTGTTCAGTGTAGTGAAAAGTAACTTGGAACCATTGAATTACAACGCTTCTTGAATTCTCGCTTAGATCATGTAGTGCTGCCCTTAGATATGCTTGTTCTGCACTGGTTCTGCTCTTCAGTATTGAAACAACTGACAAATAACACTGTTTGGCCGTAGCGGACAATCGCTATTTTGAAAGTATGCATCCGGTTTTGTCTTCAATACATCCTACTAAATGTGGAGCTTTCTCCTCATCTACCCGAGGTTCACGGTCTCCTCTGTTATCAAGCCTGTAGAGGTTCCTACATCTTGCATGTTTCGATACCGAAAGAGCGTTGCATCCAACACCCAAGACTATGGTAACTGGTCACTTCAAAGTAGCATTCATGCGTTCCGACCTCATGCGAATGTTAAAAATGATTTTGTTTGTGAGTTTTGTTATGTTACATTATGTTATGACGATCGATGTCACTGCACACGCAGCATGCATATCCATTGCGCAGTTCTCCGATGCAGCAGCCATCCCAAAAGCTGCTGTCACGGACTGACTGGTCGATCTGACGTTTCACTGTACTACGTGTATCTCTCTCACTACGCGATACATGAATGGCCTTTTGGCTTCCATTTTGTAATATTTCAGCCCATGCATACACCTATCCCTGATTCAGACAGCTCTCTCCATATGGAAACTTGATTCGTCTGTAGGTGTTACAAGGATTCACACCATCCGACCACGTACACTCACAAATAAACCAATACGGCATCGTTGTTCTTTCACGGTGCAAGTGCGTATTGGGGTAGTCATTTGTAATCACTACTACGCAAACAGGTCTATCGTCGCTTAAAGTCGCTTAAATATCGACAGGGAGGACTTCATTGCACCAGGTTTTTATCCCATATGGCTGTCTCTTCTGCAGCGCGGGTTGCCGAAAGCGTCGCACAAGGTACGAACTCCGTTGCTCCAGAGACGACCTACAGGAGTCTCCGAAAAAAATGCATTCGTGAACCGAAGGACGCGGCCTGGAATCGAACCCACAACCTTCGGAGCCAGCTTTATCGTCATGACCCCTTAATTAGGTATTGCTTAAGAGCCATTTTGTTTTCTAAAATAAGATTGTCCGTTGTCCAAACTCTTCCATGCACTTTATAATAACATTTCTGTGACTTAATATCTTTCTTTCGTGATTGGTTACATTAATAAATGGACTCATATGTCAAATAACACGGTATTTGTTTCACGCCAGGCTTCAGGATGGCCGCTGAATTCCACGACTGTATTGAGGAATACGGCGCTTACAATTTTGACCAATATGTGGATGCTCTCATGAAATCAGTGGATGGATTCCAGGCTAAACTTGGTAGGAGGTTACGCCTGGGCTTATTTGATATGTTGTTGCCTGTTAGTTAGTTAGTTAGTTAGTTAGTCGACAGATCATCCTCATTTCACATCGAACCATTCAGTCCATGAGTGCTCGGATCTCCACCTCAGCAAATCCCGCAGCGTGTAGCGGCTCACGACACCAGTTCTGTGTTGGTTTATCAATCTTCTTTGGTTTCCTGCGTAGTGTTCTTGTTTGGCCACACCTGTTTTAATTTGCAGTTCTCGCAGTCTGACCATGGTTGTAGATTCACAGTCATCACTTGGTTCTCGCAACAGTCTTACTTCTCATAGAGCATTCAGAATGTCAGCCTGGTCCATAGCACGTCCGCCCTCCACAATAGCCTTACCTGCGAGCTTGTCAGCCCGCAAATTTCCTTGTACTCCCGCATGCCCTGGCACGAAGATAAAACTAATCTTTGCCAGCCGAGACCGCTCCAGAGACAACAACCACTATCTTCGGATCCCCCCCCCCCACCTCTATCCTCTTGAGCATGTTCATTGAGTCGCTAAGGAAACAAGCCCTAGTGAATGTCTGTGTCTCGAGCCATGTTATTGCTTTACTTACTGCCATGACATCCATAGTCAGGCTACATGTGGTCTCAGCAAAAGCGCCAGAGTCCTCCTTCTCAATTCTCCCTCCGGTCTGCGTCGTAGAAGCCCATGGGCTTCTCACATTTCGGGTGACCGACACATCTGTGTATATGACAGCATTACCGTCTAACGAATTCTCGAAAATCAAAGCTTGTACTTCAGCCTCCACAGCAGCCGGATTTTCTTGTCTGCATTTTCTTGTCTAGTTGGATGCAGACTGAAAGAGACGTACATAAATCTGTTGGCACTTGTACCCACTCCTCGCCAGGTTCTAATTCCTCAAGTGAACATACCTTTCGAAGAATGTCCTCTGTTTGACCCATCCACGAACTTCCTCTTTTTAACCTGCTGCCCTTCACCTTCCTAATTTCACTATGCAGTGGATGTTGTGTGTTTGCGTTAATTCTGAGGTAGGCAGGTGCTCTGCAAATGTGTATTCTGTCTTCAATGATTGGAAGATAAAGAAGGTAGCCCATCGCCCTGCATGCTGTATCTCTAGTACATCCAAGAATAATGCGTATTGCTTCGTTCTGTATCCTTTCTATCCTTTCTATCTGCTTACGGCTGAGAGTCAGGATCTCCCCGATGAAAGAGGTCTGCAGCGATCCAACTCAGGAGGAAAGGACTTATCTTGAGTTCAAGAAGCTGAAGCATTAAAACACCCAATGGTACTCTGCTGTACGCGTCCTCAAGATCAATCGCTGCAGCAAAGGTTTCAATGCCTGAGTGGAAACCTTCATAGTGATCATGGGCAAAAACTGCTGCATTGGTCCAGGTTTCTCTTTTCGGAAGATACCCTCCCAGGGTAGGTGGGAAAACACCTTGCCTCTCTAGCTGGCTTGATATTTTCCTGGCAATTAACTTCTCCAGTAGCTTGCGTATTGCATTCTGCATGGTTATTACTCGATATCCATGAATTTTTGTGTGGTCTTTGCCGGCTTCGGCAAGAGAACCAGATAGCTGTGTAACCACTCCTCCACTGTTGCCTGTGTCAGCAGACATTCAATTGGGTTTGCATCCTTAGTGACTCAATGAGTATGCACAGGAGGATAGAGATGGGGTAGCTCCGAAGAGAGTGGCTTCTGTCTCTAGCTGTCTCGGTTCGCAAAGATTAGTTTCATCTTCGTGCCAGGGCATGCGGGTGTACAAGGGAATGAGCAGGCTGACAGGCTTGCAGGTAGGGCTACTTTGGAAGGCGGACGAGCCATGGACCAGGCAGACATTCCGAATGCTCTACGACAAG
This sequence comes from Cepaea nemoralis, assembly GCA_014155875.1. Lineage (NCBI taxonomy): Eukaryota > Metazoa > Mollusca > Gastropoda > Stylommatophora > Helicidae > Cepaea > Cepaea nemoralis. Next base: position 96,830 of record JACEFZ010003677.1, on the reverse strand, counting down.
TAAGTCGTTTACGAGAACCACGCGATGACTGTGAGTCTACAACCATGGTCAGGCTGCAAGAACAGCAAGTTAAAAGAGGTGTGGCCAAACCAGAAAACTACGCAGGAAGCCAAAGAAGAGTAATAAATCAACATTGAACTGGTGTCGTGAGCCGCTACAAGCTGCGGGATTTGCTGAGGAGGGGATCCGAGCACTCATTGACTAAATTGTTCGATGTGCAATGAGGATAATCTGTCGACTATCTAACTGTATGTTGTGTGTTGTAGCGTTGGGTGACAGTGTGGTTGCACTTCTTTTCAGAGAATACAATAAAACCAAGGCTGAGACCTACTTGCTTCTTATAGTCAATGCCGTGTGGCGTTGGTGATCATGTCTGTCAATAGCCTTCTGTCTCCAATTCCAATTCCAATTTTCAAAACAAAAATTCCAAATTCGGTCTCGTCAAACCTGCTTCCTCAGCGTCGGTTATTGTTGAGATCCGTGGTTGTGTGGATTGTTAGTCCTAATTCACACTGGTTTTATTGATTCCGCTCTGTTTGTCCTTCTGTCTCATGTACTACCAATCTTCTTATAGTCCATGCCGTGTGGCGTTGGTGATCATGTCTGTCCACAATATGACTCTCCTACTGCCAATAATCTTAATTGATGATACAATAATTTAAAGAACTATTTTAGGAGAGGAAACCTGCCACAAATAATAAAGACAGATAAATGTGTGTGATTTGATTGGCGTGGACAAAAGGGATGTGAGTAAAATGACCACGATAAATGTTATTGATTTATCGACATTAGATAAGAGTTAAATAAGAAGTACATCCTCACACGTTGATTGATTGGTACACAATATACACTCTTACTGAGTTAATGAGTACATCGTCACTTGTTGATTGGTACACAATATACACTCTTACTGAGTTAAGGAGTACATCTTCACTTGTTGATTGGTACACAATATACACTCTGACTGAGTTAAGGAGTACATCCTCACACGTTGATTGGTACACAATATACACTCTGACTGAGTTAAGGAGTACATCTTCACATGTCACGTTGACTGGTACACATTGTACACTCTCACTGAATGTATGGAGTACAATCTCACATGTCACGTTGATTAGTACACAATGTACACTCTAAGTGAATGTTATGAGTACAATCTCATATGTCACGTAGATTGGTAAACAATGTACACTCTTCCTGAATGTAAACACACATAGTATTGTTTGGTGCTAATAGAAGAAGAAGAAGAAGAAGAAGAAGAAGAAGAAGAAGAAGAAGAAGAAGAAGAAGAAGAAGAAGAAGAAGAAAAGAAGAAGAAGAAGAAGAAGAAGAAGAAGAAGAAGAAGAAGAAGAAGAAGAAGAAGAAGAAGAAGAAGAAGAAGAAAGAAGTAGAGATTAGAGGACGCACTAGACAACATAAAATGTGAAAACTATAGTTACCGACCGGGATTCGAACCTGTCACTCCAAATGACGGCATCGCCTCGCTGCAGGAACAAGTGTACTTCGACTAGGAGTGTCTAGTTGGTCATGCGTGGAAGTACACTTGTTTGTCATTTGGGGGTAATAGGTGTGAATCCCGGTCGGTAACAATAGCTTTCAAATTGTATGTTGTCTAGTGCGTCCTCTAATCTCTACTTCCTTCTTCTCCTTCTATGAGCGTCAAACAGTAGTATGTGTATGTATTTATGGAGAGTCTGAGTGACCTCAAAGGGTTCCCAAATCGATTTCTTGTATAATACTGAATGTAAGAATCTCACATGTCACTCAACATTACAAGTTGCTGAACTATTGCCCTCACTTGCTGCCATGCACTTTATCACATCACTGAACATTACAAGTTGCTGAATCTATTGCCCTCACTTGGTGCCATGCACTTTATCACATCACTCAACATTACAAGTTGCTGAACTATTGTCCTTACTTGCTGCCATGCATTTTATCACATCACTCAACACTACAGTTTGCTGAACTATTGTCCTCACTTGCTGCCATGCACTTTATCACATCACTCAACATTACAAGCTGCTGAACTATTGCTCTCACTTGCTGCCATGCATTTTATCACATCACTCAACATTACAAGCTTGCTGAACTATTGCCCTCACTTGCTGCCATCCACTTTATCACATCACTCAACATTACAAACTGCTGAACTATTGCCCTCACTTGCTGCCATCCACTTTATCACATCACTCAACATTACAAGCTGCTGAACTATTGTCCACACTTTTTGCCATCCACGTTATATTTACGCGACGGTCAGTGACGCCCACTAGTAACCTGTAATGTTTCTCTTGTATATATCCTTTCACAGAAAGTGGCATTGATGTCATGGAAGTTGGATGTGGAAGAGGCCGCTTGCTGGCTATGATAGCCCAGATGTTTCCAAAGAGCAGATTTACAGCATCGGACAATGTTGACTGTCTTCTGGCCCAACAGAAAGTCAATCTGGATCACATCCCCAACATTCAATACCATTTATTTGACCTGTGTTCTCCTAGTGGTCTCCCCAGCCAGCAGTATGATTGGGTCTACTGTGTCAATGTTATTCACGATGTACCCAATCCTCCAGAAGCTCTAAAGACAATCAAAAAACTTCTGAAACCTGATGGGACCTTCACAATGATCGATTTTGCAACTTCTGGCAGCCCTCTTGGTGACAGAGGAAACATGCAGGTGGCTTCTCTATATGCAATCAGCTCATACATGTCGGTGGCCGAGAGCTTCCAGCGGCCAGACAGCTTTGCCATGGGCCCATGTTGGGGAAAACAAACAATCATAGATTTCGCGACAGCTGCAGGGTTTCGTGTGAATGCTGTGGTTCTGGACTACCCCATAACACTGTTTGTCTGTCAATAGTACATTTGTTTTAAATATTTCATTGTCCTTGAAAATCACACTCAAGCCCAAACATGTTCTTGTGAATTAAGGCATAGTCCTGAACTATATCATGTAACAGGCCTTTACAGAACGTCCCTCTCATCACGATCCACATTTTCCCACAGACCGAGTCTTCCATCACTGTTCTGTCCTAACTCCTGGGACTTATACTATGGCAAAAGTATTTGAGTTCCCAGGACACGATGCTGCCTACCAACCATGCTTCTGTGATGTTTAGATCTTTTATAATGTAAATAATGTTGTTACATTCTTTGCTCACGTATATCATGGCAATGTAACATTTTACTAAATTTTGATGAAGTAGTCCGCAGTCTTGGGGATGTGGAAATCGCGCTAGAATACCACATATCTCCACACAAAATGTCCCACATATCTGCCACAGCAGTATTACAATACATCTCCTCACAAAAGGTCCCACATATCTGACACAACAGTATTACCATACATCTCCACACAAGACATCCAACATATCTGACACAACCGTATTACCACATATCTCCAAACAAGGTGTACCACATATCTGCTAGAACAGTATTACCACACATCTCCACACAAGATGTCCCACATATCTGACACAACATTATCATCACACATTTCCACAAAAGGTGTCCCACATATCTGCCAGAACAGTATTACCACACATCTCCACACAAGACATCCCACATATCTGCCAGAACAGTATTACCACACATCTCCACACAAGACATCCCATATATCTGACACAACATTATCACCACACATCTCCACACAAGGTGTCCCACATATCTGACACAACATTATCACCACACATCACCACACAAGATGTCCCACATATCTGCCAGAACAGTATTACCATTCCAATAGAGTATCAGTGGCCAACCATGGCGGGACTCAGACGGTCTGTGATGGCGGCGACGTTCTGCAAGACGCCTGCTGTATTAGATGACATGATATGTTTCGTTATATATGTACATTTCTTTCTCACTTTTCTTGTACATTTAATGTTGTAACAAACATCCAACCATAAAATAATCGTTTGCAGAACCATAAGACGTAACTGGAAGACGGTAACTTAAACTACAATATTATCTTTTAACATTTTACTAACCAGAATTATTATCTTGCAACTCCATTCATTGGCACCTTAGCCGTCTTGACAGACGATAGTTTGTGCTTTAAAAAGGCATAATAACTTTTACCTATGGCGGCAGCGAGTGTGACTGATAAGGCCAATTTGTGCTGTAAATGTTCCGTTCACAGTGGGTGCATGTGAACACGTGGTCATTTCCACCATCATGCACCATCTTACGTCTCACACGCTCGGTGTGTGACTTGTCTGCAATAATTTTCTCCTTTGTCTTTATACAATTTCTGATGTTTGCCCTCCATGCAACAAGTTCAGCGGCGACTTGCTCCCAATTTGCATTATCAATGCCAGTATCAATCATGTCCCGCTTACACACATCTTTGTATCGTAGTAGAGGCCGACCCTGAGATCTCTTACCCATCTGTAATTCACCAAAAAAGATGTCCTTTGGTATTCTACCATCATCCATCCTCCTAAGCATGTCCTATCCATCTAAGTCTACGAAGACTGAGCATGGAATAAACCGTCACACAACCTGATCTTTCCAATACTTCAGTATTTGTGATTTTGTCTTGCCACTTAATACCAAGAATTCTTCGCAGACACCGCATATGAAAGCTGTTTAAACGTTTCTCTTGGTGTGAGTAAGTTGTCCAGGTTTCACTGCCATAAAGAAGAGTACTAAGGACACAGGCTTGATAGGCAAGGACTTTTGTTTTGGCAGTAAGCTTCCTGTTCTCCCAGACTCTTTTTCTTAACCTGTTCATTGTTGTTGCTGCCTTACCAATCCGGATGTTGATTTCCTGATCTAGGGATAATTTGCTATTTACCACTGATCCTAGATATGTAAAATGGTCTACCATCTCTAGTTCGGCGTCGTCAATAAAGATTGATGGTACCCCATGTGCACCTTGTGACATAATCTGTGTCTTCTTTTTGCTAATTGTTAAACCAAATTCAGAACAAGCATTGGAGAATGCAGATAGTAGACATTGCAATTCTTCCTCAGAGTGGGTCGTAACTGCAGCATCATCTGCAAAAAGCAACTCTCTGATCAGTACCCTCCTAAGTTTGGTCTTGGCCTTTAATCTCTGAGCATTGTAGAGGCCGCCATCTGAGCGTGAGTGAATGTATATACCACCATCCTGATCACGAAAGGCATATTTCAGTAGAAGTGAAAAGTATATCCCAAAGAGGGTGGGAGCTAGTACACAACCTTGCTTAACTCCACTCTTGATTTCAAACTTTTCAGAAGTTGCACCATCAAACTTGACTATACCCTTCATGCCTGTGTGGAACGATTCCACAATGGACAGAAGAGTTGGTGGCCAGCCAATCTTCTTTAGTGCATTGAACAGATCCCCATCACTGACCAAATCAAATGCCTTTGTGAGGTCGATGAAGGCAATAAACAGTGGTTGATTCTGTTCACGGCATTTTTCTTGCATTTGTAACAAAGCCTGGGCTAAAATATAGAGATCATGTGTTGCCCATGCAGCATGATCCCTCTCTCGATCTGCTTAGTTCACTCCAGAGGAAAGATAACACCTCTACATCTGGAACAAGACAAGCTGCAGAAGATGCCGGATCAGCAAAGCAATGCTCTAACTGTCCGCCTGTCGGAACTTCGATCCTAGACCAGCCGCCAACCAAGGCTTAGGGCCTGGTCTGCCCTGCCATGACATTTTGTCTTTAGGTTGCATTTCCTCGCACCAGGGTAAGGCTTGTATCCTGCCAATTGCGCTCTTCCGCCCGAAGCCGTTGGCACAATGTGGGGTGTCGTTTTTGGTAAGCACCGCCCAACGTTCGGTGCTAACAGAAAACAGGTAGTACTGTCTACTGTTATACGGTAGCTCAGTCATATCTGACTAAGACGTGACAATAACTAACTAAGTAACCAACCAACCATCCAACCAACCAACCAACCAACTAACTAACTAACTAACTAACTAACTAACTAACTAACTAACTAACTAACTAACTAACTAACTAACTAACCAACCAACCAAACAACCAACCAACCAAACAACCAATCAACTAACTAACTAACTAACTAACTAACTAACTAACTAACTAAATATTCCATTGGCACCTTGCCGTCTTGACAGACGATAGTTTGTGCTTTAAAAAGGCATAATAACTTTTAACTATGGCGGTAGCGAGTGTGACTGATAAGGCCAATTTGCGCTGTAAATGTCCGTTCACAGTGGGTGCATGTGAACACGTGGTCATTTCCACCATCATGCACCATCTTACGTCTCAAACGCTTGGTGTGTGACTTTTCTGCAATAATTTTCTCCTTTGACTTTATTCCATTTCTGATATTTGCCCTCCATGCAACACGTTCAGCGGCGACTTGCTCCCAATGTGCATTATCAATGCCTGTATCAATCATGTCCCGCTTACACACATCTTTGTATCGTAGTAGAGGCCGACCCTGAGATCTCTTACCCATCTGTAATTCACCAAAAAAGATATCCTTTGGTATTCTACCATCATCCATCCTCCTAAGATGTCCTATCCATCTAAGTCTACGAAGACTGAGCATGGAATAAACTGTCACACAACCTGATCTTTCCAATACTTCAGTATTTGTGATTTTGTCTTGCCACTTAATACCAAGAATTCTTCGCAGACACCGCATATGAAAGCTGTTTAAATTGTTCTCTTGGTGTGAGTAAGTTGTCCAGGTTTCACTGCCATAGAGAAGAGTACTAAGGACACAGGCTTGATAGACAAGGACTTTTGTTTTGGCAGTAAGCTTCCTGTTCTCCCAGACTCTTTTTCTTAACCTGTTCATTGTTGTTGCTGCCTTACCAATCCGGATGTTGATTTCCTGATCTAGGGATAATTTGCTATTTACCACTGATCCTAGATATGTAAAATGGTCTACTATCTCTAGTTCGGCGTCGTCAATAAAGATTGATGGTACCCCATGTGCACCTTGTGACATAATCTGTGTCTTCTTTTTGCTAATTGTTAAACCAAATTCAGAACAAGCATTGGAGAATGCAGATAGTAGACATTGCAATTCTTCCTCAGAGTGGGTCGTAACTGCAGCATCATCTGCAAAAAGCAACTCTCTGATAAGTACCCTCCTAATTTTGGTCTTAGCCTTCAATCTCTGAGCATTGCCTCTCCATAGCACAAAGCCTGGGCTAAAATATAGAGATCATGTGTTGCCCATGCAGCATGATCCCTGTCTCTGCCCGCCTAGTTCACTCCAGAGGAAAGGTAACACCCCTACATCTGGAACAAGACAAGCTGCAGAAGCTGCCGGATCAGCAAAGCAATGCTCTAACTGTCCGCCTGTCGGAGCTTCGATCCTAGACCAGTCGCCAACGAAGGCTTAGGGCCTGGTCTGCCCTGCCATGACAATTTTGTCTTTAGCTTGCATTTCCTCGCACCAGGGTAAGGCTTGTACCCTCCCAATTGCGCTCTTCCGCCCGAAGCCGTTGGCACAATGTGGGGTGTCGGGTTTGGTAAGCGCCGCCCAACGTTCGGCGCTAACAGAGACCAGGTAGTACCGTCTACTGTTATACGGTAGCTCAGTCATATCTGACTAAGACCTGACTGCCACTAACTAAATAACTAACTAACTAATTAACTAACTAACTAAATAACTAACTAACTAATTAACTAACTAAGTAACTAACATTGTAAATGAATGAACATACATACACACACTTTCACCATTACATAATTGAAATAAAAACACAGTTCCACCACTACATAATCGATATACAAACACACTTTCACACTTATATAATTGATATGCATACACAAGATCCATCATTACATAACTGTTAAACATTGACGCACCATTACATATTTTAATGATGTTTTAAGTTTGATGAACAGACAAATGTCCAAGGATGTAATTGACAAATGGACACTCGATCGGAATATGCGGTCATTAGCAAGCTGGTCACCTTTTTTGCTCTCACGACATTTTCGTGTGCCCATTTTAAACTGCATCTACCTGGCAGCAGAGACCAATTAAAACAACAATACATTCTATAAGATGGAGAGTCAAACACCGGACCATCAGGCAAGCGTACTGGCCGCTGGGCGACCGTGACTCGCAGGGATGCTGTCTACAAATGATGGCTTGTTGCACCAGGAAACAACTCAATGACTTCCAGCGGCTACGCCTGATGGAAATATCAATTGGGGAACACTTGAGAAAACTAAGTTAGTTGCATATCCTTGACAGAACGTCGCAGCCAACCCCAGCATTTTGTTTAGCGGTGTGTGATTTCTTCACAAGCTTACGTTTAGTAAGTTGTGATTGCTTTGTGAACGACCAGAACTCATACAATTGTATAATTGTATGAAAACCAGCGCAAAGCGGTCTGTTGCCAAATCTCCCGCAGCTGTGTTTCCAACGCGGTTCGTAACCCGTTTGCCACAGTCCCGGCCTGAGGTTACTTAAACATGTCATAGATAAACACACGCGTATTGTTTAGCGCTTCATAGAAGTATGGGTGTCCTGTTGGTCATACGTCGAAGTATACTAGTTCCTGCAATGGGACGCTGTTGTGATTTGGAGATAACAGTTTCGAATCCCGGCCGGTAACTATAGTTTTCAATTTTTATTTTGTCTAGTGTGATCTCTAGTCCCTATTTCATTGTTCTACTTATAAGAGCAGAAAACAATACCTGTTTGTGTATTTATGAACAACAACTGATGGAATCAAGAACCCTATTCAGCATTAGCAGGAAGGATCTTGGCAGTGTGTGACGTAAGCGTTTGTCCGTTGGAACAATGTGTTTACAATCTTTTGAGGGATACGGAGAGCACATAGGCATGTCCATGGTCACAAAATATACATGTTTCTGATCAAAATGAAAAGAATATCAGGGATGGAGAGAACAACCAAATGCAACAGTTCTTTAAGAAGCATATTTGTTTTGTCCGCTCGCTTTTAACTCGAGCGTAGTTTTACTCTGGAGTGATCTTTGCATGTAGGTTAGCTTTCCCGTATTACCAGTGTCCCTCGCCAACAGTCGAACCTACTCCATCCCCTGAGGTACTTGTAATTCAATCCAAAGTCAAGGACTGGACGTCAATATTTTAGTCCAACTCACATATGTAGAGATTGAACCCGCTATCTCGACATCAGCACACCGGAAGTTTAGTAGCGAGCTTTCTTATCCACTTGGCTGAACTCTTAAGAAGCAGATGAAACAGTAAAGTGATTAGAGATATCGGACGTCGGCCGTCAAGATTTTTTTTTGGGGGGGGGGGGGGGGGGGGGGGTCATTTTATGAGAAGAAATACATTTGAAAACTTACTGACACCTGGTACACTTGACGGGGGAATGGGCAAGGGAAAGGAAGGGAGATAAATACTCGGATA
>JACEFZ010003677.1:0-85000 GCA_014155875.1 Cepaea nemoralis | reverse complement strand
CACAGTCCATTACCATTTGAAGGAGGATATAGGTCTCAGGACCTCAGGTTTAAGTGTTTTCCCCTATACTGGCCAAGGGTATGTCTCTATGTTCCAGCTGCGCAGGTAAACCTTTCCTGAAATACTGATTACCGATAGACAAAGAAAGAAGAGGGTGATCTTGGGTCTGTCGCTTTTTCTCCTCCTCTACTCAGGTATATGGATAGTTGGAATTTATATGCACTGAATCCTACAAGTTTGGCTTCTCTTGGCAGCCCAAACAAGTGTAGAGTTATGTGCAGAGCATCCTGTTCCTATTATACAACAGGCAGTGTATCCATTAGACAAGCATACTAATATTATTCCTCTCTGAACAAAAGAGGTAATCCATTAAACAATTCGGAATTTAAAAAGCAAACATTGTATGTATGTGCCTCGTGTTTATGTACATGTGTCCGGACAAGTCTACCCTAATAGGTATGAAGATATCGGTAACCCTCTTCCACACCCCAAGTTAGATATCCTTCGATCCATGTCGATATCCCTTCATAGCTTACGGTTCCTCTATCCTTCCCCGCGTTGAAATACCCGTCATGGCTCTGGTGCGCCACCTGATGATGATACTAATCCGTGTCGCTATTGCATTCCCCCTTGAGGGTAGTCAAATTAGAGGTCTATGCAAAAAGGCACGCCTAGTTACCAGCACTAATTTCGAGAACAGAGAGAGAGAGAGAGAGAGAGAGAGAGAGAGAGAGAGAGAGAGAGAGAGAGAGAGAGAGAGAGAGAGAGAGAGAGAGAGAGAGAGAGAGAGAGCCACCACTGTCCCTCTTTATCTGGATCCCCAGAAGTTAAGATAGTTGACAGTAGACAGGACTTCATCTTGACGGTAGAATAGGATTCACAGGATCTTCAGGGCAGCTCCATACCCTTCAATATACTGGCGTCTCTGCCTTCAGTATGAGGACAAGAATACACTACACAAGAGACGTCCGTTATCCATTCGAAATTACCGTGAATGCCGTTGCTAGCACTCTCCGGAAATGTCAAATTGAATGACGCGACATTCTGGATAGACTAGAAGGTATACTACGCAAAAGGTTATAGAGAGTATAGCGCAACATCTTTCTCACTCAAGTGAACTTCACTCAAGGTGGCCTACAAGCTTCTTGTGAACCCAAAGTATTAGTTACCTTTCCCCTGGAGTAAGCTAGGCAGGCGGAGAGAGGGATAATGTTGCGTGGGCAACACATGGTGTCTACAATTCAACCCAGGCTTTGTGCTATGGAGAGGTATAACTCCATCCCTGGTCTACCGCCATGGGTTGTAGTTATTATGCCTTTATTGGAGCACGGTGTAACAAACTATCATCTGTCAAAACGGGCGGGTGCCAGTACAGTACAAGGTGGACCCAGACAGCGTTATGTATGAAGGAAGACACAGTCAGCATCGTGTGCCTCACAGAGTGGCGTAGACGCTCGTGGGATGTTATAAGTATCACTTTCATTGCAAAATTGGTGCGTTGAGGTGACAGTTAGGATATTATGCTGACAACAGTATGAGCTCGGTTGGACAAGGGTGTAATTCTAGCTCTCGTTCTTTGCTACGAGAAATAAATATCGCAATAGATTTCTCGGTCTTTATTGTTCCAACCAGTCTACATGGCGAAGATTTTACGGACGCTGTTATTGATGCCGCATACCTGTGTTCGAAACACAGCTACTTGTGATTTGGTAACAGTCCACGTTGCGCTGGTCATTTTACGAAATGGCATGGGTGCCAGTAGTTCAGAAAGCAATGGCAAACTACTGAACGTAAACTTGCCAAGACATCAACAACAGCTAAAAATGCTGGCTTTGACTGCAAACGTTTTGTAAAGGATATGCAACTAACTGACCTTGTTGTGCCAAAGTGTGACACCTCTTTGATAGAGATTGAAAGTGGTTAACTGATTCAGTGATAGACAAACAAGTGTGACACCTCTTTGATAGAGATTGAAAGTGGTTAACTGATTCAGTGACAAACAAAAGGAAAATATGGACCAAGCATGGTAGACAATCGAAAGACTGTCGACTTCCTTGCACCAGGTTTCAACCCATATAGCTCGGTCTCTTCCGACAGGGCGGCCTGCTGAAATTGTCGCACAGCGCACGAACTCCGCAGCTCCTGTCATGATTTCCCGGAACCTCCAAGATAATTGCACTCTTCAAGTCACATGTGTCAAACTCAAGGTCCGCGGGCCACATCCGGCCCGCCGTACAATCATATCAGTCCCGAGAGGTCTCAACCGACGTACAAATATATTCGGCCCAAGAGAGAATTTTATGCAAACATACATTTTTATGGTCACGAAATAAAGTGCAAATCAAATTCCCTAATTAGCAGCCTTCTGAATGATAGGCTACCTGAAAGCGTTCTCGCTTCGATCAGAATAAGCGAAAATAAAAGTTGTATAGTGACTTAGTGTTTGTCGTTATAGTTACCTAGCAACGTTCAGATGCTCGTTTTGGATTGGAGCAGAAAAAATCAACGTAGTGTAATGACCGGATATTACATTGCCTTTTCCAGCTAGGCTAACCTGATATCAATCACGCGTCTTTCGGCAGACGCACAATCTTTTAAAATCAAAGCTACCTTTAAAATGGCCAAGAGAAAAGTTGATTCTGAAAACAGAGCCTTTCAAAGCCTCTGGGAGGCTGAATATATGTTTACTGATATTGGCGGTAAACCTGTGTGTCTCATTTGCGAAGATAATGTGGCTGTGATCATAGAATATAATCTGAGACGGCACTTCGAGACAAAACATCAAGACAAGTTAAACAGCCTGAATGCAAAGCAGAAGCTGCAGATGGTAGAAGAATTGAAGAGGCATCTAACATCACAGCAGATGGTTTTCACCAAAGCAAAACCACAAATTGATGCTGAAGTCAAAGCAAGTTTTATTGTGTCAGAGGAGATCACAAAATCAGGCCGACCATTTACAGAAGGAGAGTTTCTGAAGCGCTGCATGATGAAAGTATGTGACGTCTTGTGTTCAGACAAAAAGCAGATGTTTGCAAAGGTAACGGTTGTTGATCGGGTTTGAGAGATGGCCACTGATTCATTCATCTATCCATCTATCGATTCATCTCCCCGTCTGTCTCTCTGTCTGTCTGTCCGTCCGTCCGTACACCCAACTATCCATCCATCCATTTATCTCTCTGTCTGTCCGTCTGACTCTCTGTCTGTCCGTCCGTCCATTCAACATTCATCCCTCCATCCATCTATTCATCTCTCCGTCTGTCAGTCCGTCCTTCCAACAATCCATCCATCCATTCATCCAACCATACATTAATTTCTCCGTCTATCCGTCTCTCTCTCTCTGTCTGTCTGTCCGTCCGTCATTCCATCCACCCATCCATCCATTCATCTCTCCGTCTGTCCGTCTGTCTATCTGTCCGTCCGTCCGTCACAAATCATGTGAGGCATCATGTATTTGTCTATATGTGAGGATGTATGTATGGATGTGTATGTGAGGGATATGTGTGTGTGTGGGGGGGGGGGGAATGTGTGTGTGCCTATGTAAGAGAGAGATAGAGAGATAGATAGATAGATAGATAGATAGATAGAGAGAGAGAGAGAGAGAGAGAGAGAGAGAGAGAGAGAGAGAGAGAGAGAGAGAGAGAGAGAGAGAGAGAGAGAATTCAGTGCTCGCATGTCCTGTAACATGCCATTCCATATTCTTTGTGTATTTTCATCTTTCACATTATCATTTTGTATGTATGACACTTGATTTTATCATGTATAATATAACATTACTGTAATGTGAGTGAGAGCGTTAGTGAGTGAGAGAGAGAGAGAGAGAGAGAGAGAGAGAGAGAGAGAGAGAGAGAGAGAGAGAGAGAGAGAGAGAGAGAGAGAGAGAGAGGGAGAGAGAGTTGAATTGCATCACTAATTTTTAAGTTACAAAATGTATATGTAAAATTTTTCTCCATTTTCTTTACAATTTTGCGATAATGCTCACGACAATCATCACTGTATGTGTGTGTAAAGTGTGGGAGTTTGATCATAATAGTAGGTTGGGGGATCGGGGAATGTGTGTGGGGGTGGATTCGTGATGTGTGTGGGTGGGCTCAGGATGTGTGGGTGGGCGGGGTGGATTTGTGTGGGTGGGTGGGGGATTTGTGTGTGGGTGCGTGCGAGATGTATGGGTGTATGGGGAGATGTGTTTGTGAGTGGGGATGTGTGTTTGTCTAGGTGGTTGTGGGTGAGTGGGTGGAGGAGGATATGTTGGTGGATGATTGATAGTGGGTTATGGGATGGGTGGGGGTATATGTGTGGGTGGGGAGATGTGGGTGTGGGGATATGTGGTGGGTGGGAGATGTGTGCAGGTGGGGGTGGTTGTGGTTTTGGGGATGTGTTTGTGGGTGTGGATGTTTGGGTGGATGGGTGAGGAGTGTGTGTGGGTGAGAGATGTGTGGGTGAATGTGTGTGGGGGATGTGTGTGGGTTGGGGGAGGGGTGCGTGATGGGTGTGGGTGATGGATTTGGAGATGTGTGTGTGGGTGGGGAATATGTCTGGCTGGGTGGGGGTGTGTGTGGCTGGATGGATGGAGGATGTATGTGTGGGTAGTGAGGGTGATTGTAATTGGGGGATGTGTGGATGGGTAGGAGATGTGTGGATAGATGTGTGTGGGTGAAGGATGTGTCTTTGGGATGTGTGTGGGTGTGGTATTGTGTGGGAGGGGAGCTGGGTGTGGATAAATGATGTTTGTGTGGGTGGGTGAAGGTGTGGTTGGGTGAATGATGTGTGTGAGGGTGGGGAATGTGTACTTAGATGGGTGGTTGGGATGTGTGAGTGTGGGTGGGTAGATAGGAGATGTATGTGTTGATGAGTGGGTAAGGGATGTGTGGGTGATAGTGGTTGAGGGATAAGTACGTGTGTCTAGGGATGTGTGAGGGGATGAATGTATGGGTTGTGTGTGCGTGGATGGGAGGTGTGTGTTTGTGAATGGGGAATGTGTTGGTGGGTGGGGATGTGTGTGAAGGATGTTTGTATGGGTGGGGAGATTGTGCGTGGGTGGGGATGTGTGTGTATATGGGTAAGGGTGTGTGGTTAAGGGATGTGTGGCTGGAGGAATGGGTGGATGGAGGATGTGTGGTTGGGTGGAGGATGTGTGGTTGGGTAGAGGATGTGTGGGTGGGTGATTGTATATGAGTAAGGGTGTGTGGTTAAGGGATGTTTGGTTGGGGGATGGGTGGGTAGAGGATGTGTGGGTGGGTAGAGGATATGTGGGTGGGTGAGTGTGTGCAGGTTAGGAGATGGTGGGGGATGTTTGTAGGTGTGGGCTCGGGATAAGCGAGTGGGCTGGGGGAGATGGGAGATTATGTGGGTGAGTGCGGAATTTGTGTGTGGGTAGGTGCGGAATATGTGAGGTGACGGGGAGATGTGTGTGTGGCTGAGGAATGTGTGTTTGGTTGGGTGGTTGGAGGTGTGTGGGTGGAGGAGGATATTGGGTGAGTGATTGTTGGTGGGAAATGGGACGGGTAAAGGATATGTGAGTGGGTGGGGAGATGTGTGTAGGTGGGGGATGTGTGGGTTATTGAATGTATGTGTGCTTGGGGTGTGGGTGGATGGGATGTGTGGTGGGTGAGAGGTGTATGTGGGTGGGGAGATGTGTAGGGATGTTGTGGATGGGTGGAGGAATGTATTGTCTGTGTGTGTGGTTGGGTGGGGGAGTTGGAGTGAATGGGGGATGTGTGGGTGGGTGGTGGATGTGTCTCATAACATAGTAATATGCATTGTTTATGTTTACAAAATCCATGCGACAATGTTTTTTTCCTATGCACTGTTCATGAAAGAAAGATGAGTGATTGGAAGGGCCGAATGTAAGACGGGCCTGCGTGCCCAATTTGTTACCCTTTGAAAATAAAGTCTGTTCGTTCGTTCGTTCGTTCGTTCGTTCACACAACCATCCATCCATTCATTCATCCATCCATTCATCTGTCCGTCCGTCTATCTGTCCGTCCGTTCTTCCGTCAGTCCGTCAGTCCGAAACAAACACACATAAAATCAGAGTGACAGACATGCAGAGAACCATCCATCCATTCATCTGTCCGTCCGTCCGTCCATCCATCCATCCATTCATCTGTCCGTCCGTCCGTCCACCCATCCATCCATCCATTCATCTGTCCGTCCATCTGCCTGTCTGGTTCTCTGCCTGCCCGTTTACTTTGATGTTATGTATGTTTGTTTCTCTGTCTGTTTGTCCTTGAATAAACCCACGCCTGCTACCAAGTAATTTATTCCATCTGACTTAAGTCTCCATCGCTGTCATCGTTCCAGGCCGATATTAAAAGACGTCAGGACTCTAAACATCAACATGTATTTCAATTCCACAGATTGCACTCACCGATGATACTACTACCACAACCACAACCACCGCACTACCACAGCCACAAACACCAGGCCTGAAGAGGACTGAGGTCGCAAATTACTACAACCATCACGTTCCGTCTGGTCTGTCAATGTGTGAGATTCTGTGCATCGAGCAATTGGGTGGCAATGCGTGTTACTGCAGCGAGAACTTGGTACCTGGGAAGTGAAATGGCTGCGTGTGTTTACGAAAATACGAGGGAACGTCGTTAAGTAACATAAATTATATTATAAAGTGCATGGAAGAGTACAGACAACGGAAGATCTGATTTCATAACACAAACTGGCTCTTAAGTAATATCGAATTTAGAGGCCTTGATGATAGAACAGTTTGCGCATGAGCAATAGCATTTACAGAAAGGTTACCCTACTTTAGAGTTGTGCCGTCGAAGAACAAAGAGGCGTTATTCGGTTTCCATGTCAGAGAGTGTGAAACCTTGTGAAATATACAAACGAATGATGGTTCAGTAAGAAGATATTTGTTTGAGTCAGGGGAGAGTGTATGAACGGATAGAAAATATTTTAAATTAGACGACACCGTGGACTTTTCTCACAAGGAATATTGTTGCTGCACGACAACTCCAACCCTCATTCTGCTGCGTATACAGTCTTCGTGTTCTGAAATTTGAGTTGCTGAAGCATCCAGCATGCAGTCCAGACTTGGCACCATCTGACTTTTACTTGTTTAAGTCCTTGAACGAAGATTTGCGGAGTCAGAGGTTCGCTAATGACAAATAGATAATATAGGCTGTGCAAAATTTGTTGAAGGCAGCACGCCAAACCATATTTCCTAGACAGGTGGGCTAAGTGAGTTTTCAAGCAGGGGATGTTGTTGAAAAATAACAGAGACACATTTTCTAGTTCGTTTTACTGTAAATTAGTTATTCGTAAAGTTCCTGTTATCTGCTGTCTTCCCTCGTCTGATCTATTCAATTAAAATAAATAAAAGACCAACATTCGTTTTCGATCAAATGTTGTAACCTTTATCAGGCGAGCGCAGACACATATATAAGCACAGAGAACCACAACAATTACAAAGGATACAACTCGTGTTTCCTTCTACTACCTCCTCTTCTTCTATTCCTCCAGTTACCTCACTGGGATGTTGGGGGAGTGGGGATGTAAGGATCTTTTGTGCGCTATTACCAGTTGTCTTTATAGGCTGTGGTTCATTTCTCTAAAGTTGTTCTTCATACTATCTCTCCATCTTTTACGTGCTCTTCCCCTCGCTATTTATATTTCTTCAATGTGGCTCTCAGTGGTAGTTGGTAGCAAGGCATTCTTGTGAGATGGACAAGCTATTTAAACTGTTGTTCATAATGAAGTGGGATTCAGAACTAGTTTTCTTCTAAATTCCTCGATTCTAATTCTATCTTTCAATGTTACTCCCACAGCTCTTCTAAAACATCTCATCTCTGTTATGATTTTGCGTTGTTATTTGCATTAAGCGTCCGTGTTTGACACTTGTAGCATAATGTCGGCCAAGAATGATTCATTTTGAGATTTGCTGAGGTAGTTATAGGTATCTGTCTATGAGCAGAAGTGGCGCTAGTTGTTCCAGTCCCTGGTTTGCCTTTGCAGAACGTTTGTTGGTTTCACTATCTATTCTCTCATCTGAGGTGAGAAATGGCAATAGATTTACATTCACTTGTTTGTTTTATTTCTGAGTTCTGAGTTTTATTGACTGGGTTTCTGACGTCACAATTGTGTCTGTCTTTTCAATGCTTATTCTCGTGTTATATTTCTCACACTTGGTATTGACTTGACCTAGATGATTCTGAATGCTCTCTTCATTTTCTTCTATTAATTCTTGGTCGTTAGCAAATAACAACTCTGAAATATTATCCTCTTATTCAGTCTTTCGTTCCGGACATATTTTCTTCCTCTCTTCGTTCGTTCGAAATGTTTATTTTGGAAGTAATTGTGTTGTGTCTGTTTTTAGCAGAGCTGCGATATTTGCGCGTTCGGCCGATACATCCGACTTCTTTAGGGTATGTTGACAGGTTTAACCTTCCCGTTTGTTATCGACATATATTGTCAGTGTATTTTATAAACAGTAACCGAAGAGCATACACACTTGTGGTACACCTGAATTCACTACGAAAAGTGTTGATTTACCTGCCTTTTTACTTATACAAATATTGCTTGATGTATATAATTTATTTTTGCAAACATTGATCAGGTACTTGCTATTTCCAAATTTTCTTAGGCAATCCTTTTGGCATATATGTGAACTCTGTCACACGATTTTCCCCGGTTTATAAATGTAAACTGTGGATATTTTATAATGTTCAACTGCTTTTGCATATCAATTGTCTTATTCTGATCATCTAAAGTCATACCGCAGTCCTTATCCAGCAGATGCGCTCTATTTTTGATTGGTGTATTAAAGTCCGACACTCTGTTCTAAGCATGCCTGTCTTCACCATTCTCATCTCACTGAATGATTCCGTTACAATCACGAGATGTCTGGAATGTTTGTCCTCCAATCAGCGGAATGCTGCAGTGACTGCCTCCACCTCCATTCTCAGATTAGATGGTGTTGTGTCTTATGCCATGGACTCCTGCACCAAACACCATCCACCAATTTTCACCACACATCTCTCAGGCAAGTCTTTCACCTCTTAGCACAGAGCCATCCGTGTAAATGACTAGGCAGGCGCGGTCGGGGCTCTTTTAGGTCATGTGTAAAGTGCAGAAGAACAGATAGATCATCACGACCTGGAGAGAATGGTGCTACAGGGAGTGACCAGTGGATGTGACCAACACTAAGGACTCAGAGGAAAGGCCATATTGACACATAATCAGACTGCTACTGGTACCATTAATATTGGGACTCTTTGCTGGCTGTTGAAGATAAAGACGGAGCACGTATGGAATGTTTAGATTGCTGATGTATCGGTTCTTGACTCAACTCAACCTACTTGAAATTCAGCACTTCCGGTGGTAAACTGAATTCCTCCAAAACGCAAGGATTTTAAACGAATTCAGTAACAATGAGGAGCGGCTGGCCGAGTGGCTAGAACGCCGGACTCTCCTTCGGAAGACCCGGGTTCGATACCTCGGTAAGTTGTGGGATTTTGTTTCTGTCGGGGGCAAAAGAAAATCCTAACCTGCACAGTTCGGGGCGACTGCACTAGCTAGGCGGCCTTAATTCCTCAGGCTCAAAGACCCCTCTGCCATACACCACAAGGTACTATATTGGCAGTAAATGACAGTTTATGACAGTAACAACCGTGAATCTGAATCCTTGACCGGACTGCTAGACAATCAAGTCAAAAAAGGTGAAGCCAGACAAAAGGGTTCTACAGGTGAAACCAAAGGAGAACAATCAACCAACTGAGAAGTGAAGTCACCAACCGCTACACCTTGAGGCACTTTTGATAAACTGTTGACTAACAAATTACTCCGACCAGTCAACGTCTTTATCGGCTTCCAGTTGACGTTTCTTATTATGTTTAAGTTGGTAGTTTTACACTACCTTTCAAATTAGTTGTTGTAGCTTGTCTTCGGTCTCTACCACCTTTTGAGTTGCTAGAGTAAGCCTTCGATCTGCTCTGTTATGTTCTCTCTAGTGGAACCCAGAGGTGTCCGCTTATTCCAGTGGACTTTCTGTCTACAGAGCTTCGTTTGTCACACTTTTAAAGGTTAGAGTATAGGTTCAAATCCCTGTGTGTATAATTTCAATGTTTCTATTGTCTAGTGCAGGGGGTCAAACTCAATCGCTCAGCGGGCCAAAACTCAAATCACACGTAAGGTTGCGGGCCGAACAGGATAAACATTCAATAATTCGAAAATTAAATCTTTTTTAAACATAAATATAAATTAAACCAAAAAAGTTTTAATAATAAAATATCATTGGATATTCATTTTCACTCTTATGTTTATTTGTCAGGGCACGATGTTTGGCATCTTTTCTTGGCTACAAGTTGGTTTATGTTGGGAGTAATGTTCTGTGTCATTGAGACTCTCATGATGGACTGCAAGTTGTCATCAGTGAGGCGACTCCTGTGTGATGTTTTGTTAATCTTCATCACAGAAAACAGCTGCTCACACAGATATGTGCTAGCAAACATGTTCAAGGTTCGAACTGCATGTAGACGAAGCTGGGGCATCTCTTCAGGAATGAAACGAGTGAACTGTGCAGGTCCCACAGTGTCGTACTTTGCCTTTAGTGTCCCATTACACTGCAGCTCTATTAAATCCATCTGCAAATTTACAGGTGCAGTTTCCACATCTATGGCAAATGGATTACGAAATAGCTCGAAATTACTTGTCTGTGCTTCAAAGTCACTAAAGCGCCGTGCGATTTCTGCGCTAAGTAAGCTAAGTTTTTCAGCAAAGTGTGCATTGTGAAACACCATAGCGTTGACTTAGTTTAACATTGCTTGGCAACAAGAAAAGTAAAAAGTAAGACAGGTTGCGTTGGTGCATTTGTGTCTCCCATAAGCGCAGCTTCACTTGAAATGCCTTCACTGCATCATGCATATCAGTGATAATGTGATCCCGTCCCTGGAGCTGCAGGTTCAAGTCGTTAAGATGAGTGGTTTTATCAGACAGAAAGGCCAACTCACATTTCCACTTTTTATCCCGAAATAATTTGGAGTCTTTTCCTTTTCTGTCCATGAATTGACAGATTTCCTCAATCAGCAGGAAAAAATCTACTGAGAACTATTCATCGACTTAGCCACCTCACCTCTGTATGTTAAGGCATGTCGCTGAACGTCGACTATTTCCTGCAAAAAAAGACTGAAATTGGCGGTGATTTAAACCTTTGGCTCTGATGAAGTTGACGGTTTGTGTTACAGTGCACATTACATCTCTATGTTGAGGACGTTACCACACAACGATCCTTCGTGTATGATGCAATGATATGCTATCATTCACCAGTATAGTACTCCTGCATCTTTAACCGCATTCTTCCAACTAGTCCACTTTTTTTCACCACACATCGCCGGTGTTCCATCTGTTGTCAGTCCAAAGAGTGTGTCCCAAGGCAGGTTCATATTGGTTAATCTTTGACATAGGTCGTCAAAGATGTCTTTTTCTGTCGTTGTCACATGCATATATTTCATATCCAATATTTCTTCTGTAACATTCACACACGAGTCCACTCGACGGTTGAAGATGGCGGGCTGTGCAGTGTCCGTCGTGTCATTACTTTCATCGACAGCAAGGGAGAATGGATCAAAAACATTACTTTTTTTTCTATCAGCTGTGTTTTCACATCAGTGCCATCTCTCAAACCCGATCAACAACCGTTACCTTTGCAAACATCTGCTTTTTGTCTGAACACAAGACGTCGCACACTTTCATCATGCAGCGCTTCAGAAACTCTCCTTCTGTAAAAGTTCGGCCTGATTTTGCGATCTCCTTCGCCACAATAAAACTTGCTTTCACAGCAGCTTCAGTTTGTGATATTTTGCTTTGGTGAAAACATCTGCAGTGATGTTTGAGGTCTCTTCAATGCTTCTAACTTCTGTAGCTTCTGCTCTGCATTCAGACTGTTTAACTTGTCTTGATGTTTAGTCTCATAGTGCCGTCTCAGATTATTTTCTTTGATCACAGCCAAGTTAACTCCACAAATTAGACACACATTTCAGAATCAACTTTTCTCTTGGTCATTTTAAAGGCTAGCTTTGAATGAAAAAAAAGAAAAAAAGATTGTGCTTCTACCTACAGACACTTGATTGATATCAGGTTAGCCGTAGCGGGAAAAAGTAACGTAATATCCGGGCACTACACTAATGATAATGACCATTCATTTCATCCAGTGGGTTTAAAAGTATGGAGCCGTGAGTTCTAAGATGGCTGATAATTCCTATTATGGCTGGAAATTTTCTTTGACAATGTGGCAAAAAGAATGCTTGACGTTCCAGGACGAGGATCTTCTGCAGTGGATTTTCTGTCCAGCCTTTTCTTCACAGAACTTGCAATCCTGTGTGTTTTACAAGTGACTGAACCCTTGCGTAATGATGTACGCCACGAATTTCGATTTTTGGCAGTAGTCTCCCAAGTGTCCTGATGAATTCCAAAAGCTTTTAGTGAGATCATCAGAGCGTCATTAAAGCGTTTCCTCTTTCCGCCTTGTGAGCGTTTGCCACAACGCTGTTCGCCGTAAAACATTCGTTTAGGGAGCCTGTGATCTGGCATGCGAGTCAAGTGACCAGCCCAGCGAATCTGATTCTTCATTACTAGAGTGTGGATGCTTGACATGAACGCTCTTTCTAAGATTTCAGTGTCTGGGATCTTGTCTTGCCATGTAATCATCAATAGCTACCTAAGGCAGACTGCTTGGAAGTGGTTTAATTTCCTAGCGTGTCGCTGATAAACAGTCCAGGTTTCACAAGCATATAGCAGTGTGGATAATACGACTGTTTTATAGACTGTCAGCTTTGTTTGCAGGCTTATTCCATTTCTGTCCCACATATTCTTGTACGGTCTGCCAAACACCGCGCTGGCCTTGTAGATTCTTGCATTCACTTCGTCATCAGTTGTGGCAGCTTGTGACACAGTGGTGCCAAGATAGGTGAATTTGTCCCCAATACTTAGTCTATAACCAATCACTTTGAAATTCGGCACGGTGTGATTATTCCCTGGAGCTGGCTGATTTGATAACTACAGTCTTCTCCAAGTTGATATTGAGCCCAAAGTTGGCACAGGCACATGAGAAAGCTGAAACATTGTGTTGCATGTCTGCCTCTGAGTTAGCATATAGAGCGCAACCATCAGAAAACAGGAGCTCTCTGACGGTGTCGCTGGTAGTTGTGGTTTTAGCTTTCAGCCTTATGAGTTAATTTCATAGGCTATTGCTACTGTGGGTAGACTGCCTAGTAGGACGAGACTACGAGTGTTCACCTGTAGGAGTGTGTTCAACCCTTGGAAGATCCAGCCTCAATAGGGAAGTGGCTCAAGGGCTATGTCACAATCACTGAGAATTCAATTGGGTTACTTGGACTGAAATGTTACAATTTATGTTTTCTTTCTTTCTTTCTTTCTTTCTTTCTTTCTTTCTTTCTTTCTTTCTTTCTTTCTTTCTTTCTTTCTTTCTTTCTTTCTGTCTGTCTGTCTGTCTGTCTGTCTGTCTGTCTGTCTGTCTGTTATGATGATGTTTTTTGTTGTGTGATGAAAATATTGTTGTTGTATATTGATGTTGTTGTTGTTGTGCGATGATGTTGCTGTCTGGTGCTTCTGTGTTATGATTTTGCTTTCATATTTTATTGTTATTGTATAGTGGTGATGTTGAATGATGTAGTTGTTGTCTGATGTTGTAAATGTTGGTTGATGTTGTTGTGGGCGTGTGACAATAATGTCGTTTGATATTCTTGTTGTTGCTGTGTGATCATGTTGATGTGTGATGTTGAAAATTGTGTTTTATATTGTGTATGATTGTCGATGACTATAGTGTGTGATGTTGATGTTGTTGTGTGTTACTCATGATGTTATCCTATGTTGATGTTGTTGTTGTTGTTAACTGATGTTGATATTGGTGTCTGATATTATTCTCTATTGTTGATGTTGATCAGAAGAAGTGAAATGGTTAGAGGCAGGCTTGTCGGAGTGTCGATCACAAAGGAGTCAGCGATGTATGGGTCACACAATTTAAACCATGTTACTCTACTAGCTTGATTAGGTTTAAAATTGAAAGCCAGTTAATCAACACTTTGGGAACATCCATTCGACGGGAATCAATAATGTTGTAAATGCCTCTGTATATCTCGACTGACTCTCCTCAATATCAGCGATGTATGGGTCACACAATTGAAACCATGTTATTCTACTAGCTTGATTAGGTTTAAAATTGAAAGCCAGTTAATCAACACTTTGGGAACATCCATTCGACGGGAATCAATAATGTTGTAAATGCCTCTGTATATCTCGACTGAGTCTCCTCAATATATCCACATCTAACTGTTTGCACATCCTCGGATACCCATTTTCTTATTTAGCACCTTGTACAACTCAACTTCTACACCGTCTTCGTAGAAACGAAGTGTGCGTCATGAAGTAGCAACGTTTCACACCTATATTTCTCATGTTTTTGCTTTAGTCTTCAAATACGTTTCCTAATTTCATGTTTTTCTTAAATCTGTTGTGTATTGTTCCTGGGCAAGTTTACTCCGATCTAAACGTCGATTCGTTATGTCGTCGTATAACGTATTTTGTATCTTAATTTGTTTGGGTTATAATCATAAATTATTTCCATGCGATTTTTCCTTTTCATCAATTTGGGTTTAAAGAAAGTTGTTAGGAAGGTAAAGGATGAATGTGCTATTGGAGGGACATCCAGACTGCTTGGTTATGCAGATGATATAGATATTATAAGAGAAAATGAACAAAAGACATTGGAAATATTGACTCACTTAAAGGGAAAAGCTCAACAGTTGGGGCTGATTATCAACCAAGATAAGACACAATATATGGTAGTTTCAAGAGAAGGAACGGCTAAAATCTCTGGCCACATACAAATAGATAATATGACCATTAAAAGAACGGAAACATACAAATACCTGGGTATAATCTTCAACTGCTCCAACATAATAAGGGAAGAAATACAAGCTAGAATCAATTCTGGAAATAAGATATACTATGCACTACAACGTCTGTTAAAATCAAATACGCTATCTCGTAACACCAAGATCACTATATACAAAACACTTATCAGACCAGTTGTGCTGTATGGCTCTGAAACCTGGAGTACAACAAAAGGAGACGACGCCTTGTTACAAACCTTTGAGAACAAAGTCTTAAGACGCATCTTTGCACCCATTAGGGATACACAAAGTGGAGAGTGGAAAGGAAGAAGTAACAAAGACATTTATGATCTGTTTTAGTCCCCAATAATCACTGGTATCATGAAGGCTAATAGACGACAATGGCTGGGGCATATAGAAAGAATGGAAGATAATAGGGACACAAAACTCGCTTACACTCAGGAAATAGATGACCGTACACCACGAGGTAGACCAAGAAGACGGTGGAGAGATAATATACATACAGACCTACAAGCACTTGGAATCAACGACTGGCAAGAGAAGGTCCACCAGAGAGACGAATGGAGACGGATTGTATCTGCAGCACAGAACCTCAATGGCTTGGAACGCTGAAGAAGAAGAAGATTAAAGTTTATTGTATTCCATTTCGTTGTAAGGCATGTACAATTTACATGTACGTCCCAAGCCTGACAATAAATAGTAGAAATGTGTATAGAGAAAGCAGACTAAAGTACCTGGGAATCACTTTTGATAGAAGCCTGTACTTTAGTGACCATTGTGGTTACAAAGTGTTATAAGGGGCTCATTGCACTGAAAAGTATAGTAAGAAGGGACGTTGAGCACTTTTTCAGCACATGATCATTTCAGTGAAAGAGTAAATAAAATGTTTTGCATATCCTTTACAGGACACCGCTGTCAACATCAGCATCTTTCAGCTGTATGTTGATTTCTTGGCAAGATAACGCTCAGTAGTTTGCCATTGCTTTCTGAGCAGCCGGCTCAGTTATCCCGCAAGTCACCAGAGGGGGTCGAACCGCTCCCAGCTCTCTCCCTGCTCTCTCCCTGCTACGAGACTCTGCGTGATAAACGGGATTACGGAGAAAGTGTTGTAACCCCTCGGCCAGAGAGACCCGCAGTGGTAGAGTATTGACTAGAAATTCTCACCGTCTCAACGAGTCAGCTAGTGAAACTGGAGCGCATACAGAATGAAGTCATGAGGATGATTCTGGGATTACAAGGGACACCCTAGTAGTGTGCATGCGATACATCCTGGCCTTGCTGACTATTTCATACAGACTCAAGGTTTTGCAGCCAAGCTCATACCTCAAGGTAGCTGTGGAATGAAACACCTCCTGTATGATTCTCTCGATTCAGTCAAGGGCTACATGCTGTTAAGCGGAAGATGGCTCGGGCAGAAGATACCATCAGAGAAGTGTGCTCACTTGAGGAGATTGGCAAAGGCAAGGGGTGGAACAGAGTGCCGAATATAAATTCAGACTTGTATGGGGTTATAATCATACTGGGCCGTGAGTGTAGGGAGTGATCAGCAGACTCTACGGCAGCAGAAATTCAGCAGTTAATTGAGGACTACTCTTGTCCTGGCGATATGATTATCTATACTGATGGCAACAACGAATGCCTGAATGAGGCCAATAAACCTACTCTAGGCTACCATTTGTTTGTAGAGTCACTGCACGAGACTCTAGGCTACCATTTGTTTTGTAAAGAGTCAGTATATTACAGAGTTTCCGACTTAGGTCAAGTTGGCGGGACGTGTTTTCTTCTAACTTGATTAAAGACGGTTGATCGGCGGCTTGACAATCCACCATCATAAAACTCCCAACTGTTACAGAATCAGATTTCTGGCACCAAATGTTTGCCGCCCCGCACAAACATAGAGAGCCACGACTTCTGCCCTATGCGCCAACTTAGGCACGAGAGGAAAGACAAGACAAGACAAGACTGTATTCAACAATAATAAAGAGAAAAACTGCTTTCTTTGGTCATGTGATGAGAAAAGAGACATTGGACCAATTGATGACCAGATCTGTGTTTCACTTAGCTAGTTCAGAGAACTAAACTCGCAGGTGAATTATGTCTAATGTTTACACAATTTAAACGTATAATCAAGATGAAACAATGAAACGCAGACATAATATTGCAGACTACATTAATTTAATTTGCACAAAACAACTGTCAAAAATAACACTTTAATTGTTGAAGTGGGGGATGCTACACATCTGTACAGCGATACACTGTGCCATGGAGGTCCAGTTGTCTGTGCAAGGTTCATGTTCCAAATATGTTCTACTGTAAGGTCGAGTTGTTTGTGCAAGGTTCATGTTCCAAATATGTTCTACTGTAAGGATCGAGTTGTCTGTGCAAGGTTCATGTTCCAAATATGTTCTACTGTAAGGATCGAGTTGTCTGTGCAAGGTTCATGTTCCAAATATGTTCTACTGTAAGGATCGAGTTGTCTGTGCAAGGTTCATGTTCCAAATATGTTCTACTGTAAGGAAGGGTCATCCGGTCAGCACTTGGAAGAATATTTGAAGAGTTAGCAGCTGTACATACTGTAGTCATCAACATCACATAATTATATCATGAAATGATTAGAGATATGGTTAAATGTATTTGTGAAATTGAAGACAGCGTGTAAACATGACTGAATGTACGTATGTATTGTATATACTGTATGAGTGAAGGTGAAGACGTCAGTTAGCATGTATGAAGATATTAATGAAAATAACCAAGAATGATTGAACATTGTTGTGAATATAATGGCCAGGGTTTAGCGTGAGTGATGTTGGTTGTCACTGTAAACAGAGCAGGTAGCGTGACTGAAGATGGTTGTGTTTGTAATGAAGTAGCTAATGTGACTGATGTTGGTTGTCACTGTAAGAAGAGCAGAAATAGTGAGTGAGGATGGTTGCGATTGTAAAGAGGGCAACTAGCGTGACTTTATTATTCATCTCTCTCTCTCTCTCTTTTTTCTCTCTCGCTCTCTCTCTTTCTCATCTCTCTCTCTCTCTCTCTCTCTCTCTCTCTCTCTCTCTCTCTCTTTCTCTCTCTCTTTTTTTTCTCTCTCTCTCTCTTTCTCTCTCTCTCTTCTCTCTCTCTCTCTCTCTCTCTCTCTCTCTTTTCTCTCTCTCTCTTTCTCTCTTTCTCTCTCTCTCTCTCTCTCTCTCCTCTCTCTCTCTCTCTCTCTCTCTCTCTCTCTCTCTCTCTCTCTGTGTGTGTCTATTTCTCTTGTCCATGTGGGTTTAGCTTCCCTTCTGTTGTTTTTGTCTGATGGGCTTCGAGTTGTCAAATTGTCTTTGGTTTGATAAACATGACACCAATCCAACGCCAGTGTCTTTCCCTCACATCTTAATTCCCCCGAACTTATTTGGTCCTCTCACCATCTGTGATGACGTCACACGTTCTGCCCATATATTCTAAGTAGGCGGAATTCAACCTGGCCGCGCGGTTTAAAGCGCTGGATTTATTTCTCCTCCCTGTCCACTGGCGGACTGGTATTGGGCTAATAATCCTTGCACGCTGGCGGTTTGGTATTGGGCTAATTTCCTACTCCAGCCAGTTGGACTAAAACCTTGACTTTTCGTCCAGAAAGCACCGGCAAACTACTGAACGCAAACCTTTCTTTGAATATAAATCCGGAGTTGATTCTAAGCAGGCAACATTTAATAAATGTGTGTAGTTTATTCATAATTATTTCAGGTTTTGCTCATGTTTCACCTCAACATGGCAGTGACTATTTAACGTTAGATTTACATATTTTATGTTCGGTACAAGGTTTAAGGTAATTTAACCTCCACCTATTTCCTAGTGAAGCAAAAGTCCTCTTGTCCTTGTATTCTTTATTTGGCAGCCATTTCTGTTTCCTGAACTTTGCTTGTACTAGCACTAATATAGCTGTATGTGTTCACTTCTAACAGATAGCATGATTAGAAATATTTCTGAATGTAAAGAGGAGAGATGATTAAATACATTTTTGACATTAATGACGAGATATGGTTAATGATATTTCTGAAAGTAAAGACGAGAGATGATTAAATATATTTTTGAAGGTAAAGGCGAGAGACCGCATAAATGAAGATACACACGCATATACATTCAAGAGATAGCACCGCAAGAGATAGTCGTGACGGTGAAAGCGACGTTTATCATGTTAGAATACATTCTTTAAGGTAAAGGCAACGGATGAATTGTCTGAACATGTGTATGATTGTTTTGACAAGATAAATGGCAATTGAAGATGTGTATGATTGTAATGGCAGCAGATAGAGTGGTGGAACTATATTTGACTTTTGTGTTGGCATTCTGATGGCGGCATTATGCACAGTGTACCTGTGCGGGCTGTTGGCTTGCCGAGACTTCTGACTGTTCCACTTTTCACATTGGGCAGTGAGGAGCATTTTGTGTGATATTCACTGGCACAGGAACGGAGCATAATAGGGACGACCCGTTGCCGTGAATTTGGAACCGCGACTAACTAAGTAACTATGTTTAAGAGTGTAATGACAGCAGATAGAGTGGTGAAACTATATTTGTGATTGTAATGACAGCATTTAGAGTAGTAAAACTACGTTTGTAATAGTAATGACAGCAGATATAGTGGTGAAATTACGTTTGTGTTTGTAATGACAGTAGATATAGTGGTGAAATTACGTTTGTGTTTGTAATGACAGCAGATGTAGTGGTGAAATTACGTTTGTGTTTGTAATGACAGCAGATATAGTGGTGAAATTACGTTTGTGTTTATAATGACAGCAGATATAGTGGTGAAATTACGTTTGTGTTTGTAATGACAGCAGATGTAGTGGTGAAATTACGTTTGTGTTTGTAATGACAGCAGATATAGTGGTGAAATTACGTTTGTGTTTGTAATGACAGCAGATATAGTGGTGAAATTACGTTTGTGTTTTTAACGACAGCAGATAGAGTTGTGAAACTATGGTTGTAAGTGTAATGAAAGCATATGGTTGTGATGAACATATGCCTGCCTGCCTGCCTACCTGCCTGTCTGCCTGCCTGTCTGCCTGCCTGCGTGCCTGCCTGCCTGCTTGTCTGTCTGTCTGTCTGTCTGTCTGTCTGTCTGTCTGTCTGTCTGTCTGTCTAAGTAAACATTTGTTAGTGGGTTTGTGATTGTGAGAAAGTACATGTGTGTGCGAGGGAGTGTGTACTTGTGTGTTATCGAGCGGGTGTTTAACTGTGAAAGTTTGGGTCAATGATGTAAGTATGCATGCAAGATTGTATGTATGCGTTTATGAATGTGCGTGTGTATGTGTACCTGCTTGCCTACCTGTCTCATAACATGGTAATATGCATTGCTTATGTTTACAACATTCATTTGACAATGTTTTATTTTCCTATGTGAATGTAACATGCACAATGATGACCGAAAGATGACTGATGTGAAGGGCTGAATGTAAGACGGGCCTGCGTACCCAATTTGTAACCCTTTGAAAATAACGTTCGTTCGTTCGTTCATAAGCCTGAAAACGTATTATCAAACAAGATGAACAATGACTGGAAAATGTATAAATTGATCAAATGTGAAATGACTTACATTATTCTCTCGCTTAAATCTTTCCTAGAACGGGACAGGAATAAATAACATGTTTTATATATATATATATATATATATATATATATATATATATATATATATATATATATATATATATATATATATATATATATATATATATATATATATATATATATATATATATATATATATATATTATCCATTGGTACCTTGCCGTCTTAACAAACGATAGTTAGTTACATTGTGCTTCAAGAAAGGCTCAATAACTATAACCCATGGCGGTAGCGAATGTGACTGATAAGGACCATTCGCGCTGTAAATGTTCGTCCACAGTGGATGCATGTGAACACATGGTCATTTCAACCATCATGCACCATGTTAAGTGTCGAACGCTTGGTGTATGACTTATCTGCAATCATTTTCTCCATTGTTGTTTGCTTACTTGCTTGTGTTCGCTGACTGAGAACTCCAGGGTGAAGTCCTGTATGTCGGCTGAATACATCCTGTTGTCCAACATCAATGTGATATCATACCGAACCTGAGGTTTGCGTGAGTATTCGTTGTCCCATGTCTGGCTTATTGGTGTGCAGACTGGTGGTTCCTCGCCATGCAGCAGATACTTTCCGGCTTCGGAGGAATAATCGATTCTACTGATTTTAGCCAGGTCCCCGAAGACTTGTTGCCCAGGAAGCACGGCGTGGACGTATCAGCAGGTCTTGGCCAGTATAGATCCCGGCCCTGGTGCCTTGGAAACACCTCTGCGTCCCTTTGACTTTATTCCATTTCTGATATTTGCCGTCCATGCAACACGTTCAGCGGCGACTTTCTCCCAATGTGCATTATCAATGCCTGTATCAATCATGTCCCGCTTACACACATCGTTGTATCGTAGTAGAGGCCGACCCTGAGATCTCTTACCCATCTGTAATTCACCAAAATAAGATGTCCTTTGGTATTCTACCATCATCCATCCTCCTAAGATGTCCTATCCATCTAAGTCTAAGAAGACTGAGCATGGAAAAACCGTCACACAACCTGATCTTTCCAATACTTCAGTATTTGTGATTTTGCCTTGCCACTTAATACCAAGAATTCTTCGCAGACACCGCATATGAAAGCTGTTTAAACGTTTCTCTTGGTGTGAGTAAGTTTGACCAGGCTTCACTGCCATAAAGAAGAGTACTAACGACACAGGCTTGATAGACAATGACTTTTGTTTTGGCAGTAAGCTTCCTGTTTTCCCAGATTCTTGTTCTTAACCTGTTCATTGTTGTTGCTGCCTTACCAATCCGGATGTTGATTTCCTGATCTAGGGATAATTTGCTATTTACCTCTGATCCTAGATATGTAAAATGGTCTACTATCTCCAGTTCAGCGTCGTCAATAAAGATTGATGGTATGCCATGGCAGCCACAAACATTTTCCAGGCTAGCTAAAAGAGTTTGAGAGAATAATAAATAGACTAACAGAGCGTACAAAAGCTCAAGTATATAAAGCTTGTGTTGTTAGCACACTACTCTATGGGTCTGAATCCTGGACCCAGTACTCAAGACAGGAAAGGAAGTTGAATTCCTTCCATATGAGATGTCTGAGACGTATCCTGGGCATATCATGGAAAGACCACATAACAAACAAACATGTGCTTGAAAGAGCAGATATTACCACAGTGCACACCCTCCTCAAGTAGAGACGCCTCCGGTGGCTGGGCCATGTATCTCGAATGGAGGATGAACGTATTCCCATAGATCTCCTATACGGAGAAATAGCCACGGTAAAGAGGCCAACCGGAAGACCCCAAATGCGATGTAGGGATGTGTGTAAACAAGATATGAAGACCCTTGGATTAGATGCAGGCATGTGGGGAAGAGTCGCAACAGACAGATACTCCTGGAGAAGAGTTGTACGAAACGGACTGGTGCTCTTTTAGCGCAATCTGAACCAACAAACTGAGGATAGGCGGCACAGGCTTAAATCGCAGTCACTTACTGCGGGACTTGCCTCGTCTTACAGCTGAGGACACTGTGAAAGAGATTGTCACCCTCGCATTGGACTATACAGTCACCAGCGGTGCTGTCAGGTACCTCCCCAGTGGCACAACTCTATAGTCCTTCAGGACTGAAAGAGACCTACTACTATGCCATGTGCACCTTGTAGCATAATCTATGTCTTCTTTTTGCTAATTGTTAAACCAAATTCAGAACAAGCATTGGAGAATGCAGATAGTAGACGTTGTAATTCTTCCTCAGAGTGCGTCGTAATTGCAGCATCATTTGCAAACAGCAACTCTCTGATCAGTATCCTCCTAATTTTGGTCTTGGCCTTAAATCTATGAGCATTGTAGAGTCCGCCATCTGAGAGTGAGTGAATGTATATACCACCATCCTGATCACGAAAGGCATATTTCAGTAGAAGTGAAGTGGGTTTAGTTAGTTAGTTAGTCGACAGATCATCCTCGTTGCACATCGGACCATTCAGTCCATAAGTGCTCGGATCCCCTCCTCAGCAAATCCCGCAGCGTGTAGCGGCTAACGACGCCAGTTCTGTGTTGGTTTATCAATCTTCTTTGGCTTCCTGCGTAGTGTTCTTGTTTGGCCACCCCTCTTTTAATTTGCTGCTCTCGCAGTCTGGCCATTGTTGTAGATTCACAGTCATCACTTGGTTCTTGCAAAAGTCTCACTTCTCGTAGAGCTTTCAGAATGTCAGCCTGGTCCATGGCGCGTCCGCCCTCAACAGTAGCCTCACCTGCGAGCTTGTCAGCCCGCTCATTTCCTTGTACTCCCGCATGCCCTGGCACGAAGATGAAACTAATCTTTGCCAGCCGAGACCGCTTCAGAGGCAGCAACCATTCTCTTCGGATCGACCCCTCCTCTATCCTCTTGATCATGTTCATTGAGTCGCTAAGGAAACAAGCCCTAGTGAATGTCTGTGTCTCGAGCCATGTTATTGCTTTACTTACTGCCATGACTTCCATGGTCAGGCTACTTGTGGTTTCAGTGAAAGCACCAGAGTCCTCCTTCACAATTCTCCCTCCGGCCCGAGCTGTAAAGGCCCATGAGCTTCTCACATGTCGGACGACCGACCCATCTGTGTAGATGACCGCGTCACTGTCTAGCGAATTCTCGAAAATCAACGCTTGTACTTCAGCCTCAACAGCAGCCGGATTTTCTTGTCTGCATTTTCTATCTAGTTGGATGCAAACTGAAAAGGATGTGCAGAAGTCTGTTGGCACTTGCACCCACTCCTCGCCAGGTTCTAAGTCCTCAAGTGAACACACCTGTTGAAGAATGTCCTCGGCTTGACCCATCCACGACCGTCCTCTTTTTAACCTGCTGCCCTTCACCTTCCTAATTTCACTATGCAGTGGATGCTGTGTGTTTGCGTTAATTCTGAGGTAGGCACGTGCCCTGCAAACTTGCATTCTCTCTTCAATGGTTGGAAAATCAAGAAGGTAGCGCATCGCCCTGCATGCTGTATCTCTTGTACATCCAAGAATAATGCGCATAGCTTCATTCTGTATCCTTTCCACCCTTTCTATCTGCTTATGGCTGACAGTCAGGATTGCCATTGCATACTCCAAAACAGACATGACCAGCCCCTCGTACAGAAGACATAGATGGCGCTGCTCACAGTTTGCTGCCGCCATCACCCGCATCGCTGCCAAACCCCGCTTGGCCTTTGTTATCACCTGGTCTATGAAGTGGGTTTCCTAGCGACAAACGCTAGCCCTCTCCCCGTGCCGACAGCAAGACTTAAAACGACGCCGATACATGGTGATGCCACTCAGAGGAAAACTCATGTGATCTAAAGAGGGCAATATAATGCAGGCCTAACACCTATCTAAAGTCCAGACTTTGCGGAGCCGGGACAACGTCGGTAATTGTCACAACAAGGGAGAGTATAGCACCAGCCACTTAACACCTTACATTCAGCCATACCAAACATGTGAAGGAGCGGCGGCAAAGTTGGAACACATGTCTGACACATGTTTGCCAGCAACCCGGGTGTGATTGTGTTAACAGCAAATTGGAATATAGCTATGACGCAACTGCATCGCCGCTGAAGCATGTTTCATTGTTTCAGGAACGTGGCGGGGCATCGGTCAAATTGATTGGCAGAGATAACTACAGTCCATGTGGAAAATAGGTGGAGTTAATGAATATGGGACATAGTAATTAGCCCGCGTGGAAACTAGGAGCAGAAAGACGGAAACCACTGCCAAGAACGGAGAGAATAAAACTATGAGCAGTGACAACAATCCTCAGACGTAAATTCACGTATAGAATAAGGATACCTACTGGAGAAATACTATCATTTCGTTCTGTTTGACTTCTGTACGAAGTCTTGTGATGGAATTTCCAAAGCTATAACCTCAGGTAATACTGTACCACATTATTACTCTGATCCGTTGTCTGCTAGTCTGAGGCCTATATAGTTTTCTGTTTCTGCATATTCTCCCAAACTTTATACTGGTGGATTTTCTGTGTTACTCAGTGTCCCAGTTCTAGCTTTATTATTCCACTGAGAACTTTATCTTCTTCTTTCATTCGCTACTTGGTTGTCTGATTTGTTGTGTGTAATAATTTGGAGAAATCCATTATCCAAGCTACATGAGTGTGTGGCTTATTCATGTACAGGAGATACATTTAGATTTATCCTGTATGAGGTTAACACATTGGAGACTGACTTCTTAGGAAAAATTCCTTAAAGCAACTAGTCTCTTGATAGCGTACAAATTAACATTGATTATTTGGACCACCACTTTGAGTGCCTACCAAGATTGTTGTGAAACCACTTGGTTGGAGGAATGGCACAAGTTCACCTTGTGTGCATGATGTCTGCATGAGGACAGACATGACTTAGGACATTCAATATCTCAGAGATTCAGGGAAGGCATTTTAATGTTCGACAGGACCGTGCGACCAGCCCTTCCGACAAGACGGAATGAATGAACTAGAAAGGGAGAGAGTAAGTGATGTGAACTTGTAAGGGAAACACTCCATTATATAGGTGGAGGTGAATATGTATGTTTTGAGCTATAGATGTTCTAAATGGTTGTATGAATATATGTATTTAAAACTGATATATGTTTATGTAACATGCCATCATATATCATCATACCATCATATATTATGACATGAATGTATGTTTATATGAATGTATAGACGTATGTGTTTTGAGACGTATAGACGTAGATACTACCCATCTATGTTCTTTTCATTCCAGATCTCTTAGGAGCGAAGGACAGTCAACGACTCATATCAGGGAGTGACTGAGCCTAGTGAAGGGACCAATTTGGACTCCTTCAATCTGACAGTGAACTGCGTCTCACCGTGGGAAGCATGACCTATGTGCCTTCTTAGCCCTCTTAAGATATGTATAACCTCATTATAATCATCATCATCATCATATTATCATCAAGAATATAATAATAAACACAGTTGTTGTATTGTAATATCATCTTGTCCGTATAAATTCTTAATGTCGATAAATGTTTGTGTAGTTTAAATATGTACACACATTGATAGAACATTTAGTGGGGGTTCAAACATTTATTCCAGAAGTAGATTTATGTCAGGGAGGTACCTTGCCTATGCAACCAGATTAGTCTGCATATCTTAACTCCTCCTGTCTTCTTCTGGTGATACAAAGTACAGCTCAATCTATATTTTCAACGAGCCACTTCTTGGCTGTTTCTTGAGTATCCAGGGACGGTGTCTTTAATCAGCATAACAGACATTTGTTCCACGTTTTCTCTCTGGGATCTGGGGTGTTAATTAGTCCCTTCTGACAGAGTTAAGGGATCTCAAACTGCACCCAGAACTAAACACCAGTAGGAGAAAATGATTTTGGCTGAGTGGTTGCCCACCCGGAAGCTACTTCAGCCAAGCTGATGACACTGACCAAATAAAATGCCTCTATGAGGTCGATGAAGGCAATAAACAGTGGCTTATTTTGTTCACAGCATTTTTCTTGCATTTGTCGCAATGAGAATATCATATAAATGGCAGACCGGTTCTGTCGGAAGCCACACTGAGATTCGGGATAGATTTGATCTCCAAGGACTTGAAGTCTGCGCAGAACAATTCTCGCAAATACTTTCCCAACAATACACAGAAGTGAGATACCCCTATAGTTGCTGAGTCGCTCCGATTGCCCTTGTTCTTGTGGTGTTATGATGCTTGAGTCTTTGAAATTCTGTGGGAAATGTCCATTTCGCCAGTATAGCTTAATTAACTGGTGAATCTGTAAAGTGAGTGTGTCTTGCCCACTCCTGATAACCTCTATTGGAATCCCTTCCTTACCTGGAGCCCTACCAGATGCAAGTTCATTTATAGCACACTTAACTTCTGTTATGGTGGGAAGTGTGTCCAGGTGGTCAAGAGTTGGTAGAGCCTCTATGGCGTTGAGGGCATCATCCGCTAGTTTGGTCTCACTTGAGTAAAGCTCCAAATAGTGCTCTACCTATAATCCATCCGCTGTTTCTTATCAGTGATGATTTCTCCAGTCATGGTTTTCAGTGGTGCACTTCTTTTGATCATTGCACCACAGGCTTTCTTTATCCCTTAATACATGCTTCTGATATTTCCCTTATCACTTGCATTTTGAATGGACTCACATAACTTGATCCAATAGTCATTTCCACACTGCCTGGCAGCCTTTTGCACATCCTTCCTAGCCTGATTCAGCCCAATGAGCGTGTTACGCGTTGTTCTTTCCTTGTTACTTAAGAGACCCATCTTCTTTTTATCAATCAAGGGCCGCAGTGTCTGGTTGTTTGCCGCAAACCAGTCCTGCCTCTTATGATCCACAATGCCGTAATCCCCTGCCGCTGCTTCATAAAGAATGTCCTTAAGTTTACCCCACTTTTCACTTGCTGTACAATCTTCTGATGTATCGGTGAAAACGTCTTCAAGTTGCTGTTGGAACTCAAAGCACTTATCAGGCTCGTGGGTGTTAATAATATTAATCCTTAATAGATTAACCCAGAGTCGATCACCAGAGTCGTGGATCAGCTCAGTATTCTTGTTTCTACCTTACCACGTGGCCAAGCCATCCAGGTATTTACTTCTATGTATTCCCCCTGTTTCCTTCTCCTCGATCTTGCCAGTTGTCACCAAGCAAGTTCTCCAATGCATTTCTTCACATAACATGCCCAAAAAATGTTGACTATCAACGTTGTCAGGGTGTTGGGGTATGTGGGTGCAGGACATAGCGAGGACAAGGGACAGAATAGAGTCAGGACTACATAGATAACGACATACAGGACATAGGTAAGGACATCTATAGTAAAGTCGATAAGATAGAGACAGGACATAAGTCAGGACATAGAGTGGTCATAAGACAGGACATCTACAGGACCGTAGATAGAGTGGAGACAGGACTTAGGTGGGGACACAAAGTGTCAAAAACAGGACACCGGCAGGACAAGACCGAGTGATAGGAGGGGACATAAGTTCACGGGATACTGCCCTGAACAGACTAGGCGTCAGTACACTAAATAACCTAGTCCAACACGGACGGACTGCAGTACGACGTGGCGACTAGGACCCCACGGGGATCACGAGCGGCACGGAGTCCTGGACCACGAGTTCAGCCGACCAGCCTGAGAAACGCCAGACGGGACTCAGACAGTTTCAGGGAAAGGATGCTTGTGTTTTCGAGAGCAAGTGTATAGCTTTGCGAGAGTGCCAGTTTGGTAGATAGCGAGTGTATGATTTGTGTATTTGATTGTGTGCAATAAACGTTTGCAAGGCGGCATTTGTATATATTTGTTGTGAAATTACCGCCTGTGTGCACAGTGTAATATGGTCAGGTTCGCCTGAATAAAATGTGAGAATAACCTTACGCACGACTGATGTTTTCTTGAGTGCGTAAGAAGCAATTATAATGCCTGTGTGCGTGTGAGACGCTGACAGGCCAAAATTGAATTGGTGTCAGAAGTGTGCAATCGAATGATTGTAAGAATCCAAAAGCCCGAGTGTGTGTATACATTTAAAACTAAATTTCTCTAATCAGTTTACGATTTTCATTTGTTTATTGTAGAAATTGGTCATTGGTTTTTCTGTCTGCCAATGGTATTCTTTGCATTTCCTCAGAAACCACATTTCCACAGCCATCAGATGTTTTTCAGCTTGTCTCAGTTTAAACCAAGTGTTACCTATTACCATTTCATTGTATTCTGCCCATGATATTAATTTGTCTTCTCTCTCATTCCTATCACCTAGGTCAGTGGTTCTCAATCGGTGGGGAATTCCTCCCAAGCCGGGGATGTGGTGGGGGGGGGGGGGGGGGGGTGAGTTAAGATTATTTCAAGATCGCGTTAATACAAGAACCGATTACTAGATATTGTTTTTCCCTCCATTATGTACATCTAGCCCTTCTGAAATTAGTTTTATAACGTAAGTAGACCCGCAAATCACGTTTTATGTAGACGTCTAGACTTGTTCTAGTATATGTTATTAAATTTAGCATCCATTCTTACGTCAATCAATCATGTGCCATGCGGGAAAGCGTGGGCGGTCATGACTCGCCATTTCACTCGATCACCAGCGTCGTGGATCAGCTCAGCGTTATTGTCTCGTCCATGCCATGTGGCCAAGCCATCCAGGTATTTTCCTCTCGGTCTTCTTCTTGGTCTGTTCCCTTCGATCTTGCCAGTTGTCACTAAGTTCTCCAATCCATTTCTTCTCGTAACATGTCCAAAAAACTTTGACTGTCTATGTCCATTCTTGTGTATACTGTGTAAAAAAAAAAGGGGGGGGGGATTTATAGGGAGAAAATACGTAAGGTGGGGCGGGGGGATAACATTCTGAACATATGCTGAAGGGGTGCATGGGCCATAAAAGGGTTGAGAACCATTGGCCTAGGCCATAGCCACCAGTAACACCACGCACCTTTTCGGTTGCTACTTTGGCATTGAAATCGCCGAGTATGACATTCATTTCAAAATTTTTACATTGGTCCACGGCCATGTCTAATTCGTTATAAAATATATCTATATCTTCTTCTTTACAGTCTGCTGTTGGCGCATGCACTTGTATTATGTTAATTTTCAGACGTGTGTCGTGGAGTTTCACTAATAATGATATGTTTGTTTAGTCCTTTTTTATTTCTTTCTTTATTCGTTTGTTTGCGTGATTACATGCTAGATTACATGCATTGTTCTTTCTGTATGTCGTTCTGTCTTCCTTCCTTACTTTTTATTTCCTTCTTTGTTGCGTTATGTGTTTGCATATTTGGGTGACTGTTTGCTTGATTGCATGAAGGGAGGCTCCGTGGCGAAGTGGTCAAACCGTCTGCCTCACGCTCCGAAAGTTGTGGGTTCAATTGCGGGCTACGTCCTTCGGTTCACGAGTGCACTTTTCTAGGAGACTCCTGGGGGTCGTCGCTGGAGCTACGGAGTTCGTGCTTTGTGTGACGCTTTCGGCAAGCTGCCCTGCGGAAAGAGACCGAGCTATATTGGATAAAGCCCGGAGCAATGAAGTGGCTCCTCTCGACTTTTAAAACATATTTTTGCATTATTCATTGTTTCTGTCTGTCTTTCTGTCTTCCTTCATATTTCGTGTGACATAATATGGTTCGGCGGGTTCTAAGAATGCCGCCTCACTTTGCAGAAATATCTAAGTAGGTATGAAAGGTGAAGACAGTGATCAAGCTATCAGTTCAAACAACTCTCCTGTACAACCTAGTGAAATACGCTGGCTCGAAAATAACGGGCAAATCGGCCAGCAGAGTGTGTTATCTTTGAGCATTCCCAGACGGTCCAGACAAGAAGTGTACGTTCACCAGTCTGAACGGTAGATGCATTGGCAATTGCTTATATATATATATATATATATATATATATATATATATATATATATATATATCGCTAAGGGGGCTGCCGAATCCCAGGGCTGCTCCGGTCAGTTGAAGACGACCATATGGCCTGAGCCGCCTATGTGCAGGTCTTCGACCACGATTGCCAGCGTACCCACGCCTTTGAATATAAATGTCCTAGACGTGTCCTAAGACTGAATATCTAGGATGCAGAAAAGAACAAATGCATCCATACGAGAAGAACTGAATATTGAAGAACGTTGGCGACAAAAGACGATAAAGCAATTAAGATTTACATATTTTCGTCACTTGAAACGTCATGAAAGCCTGGTGAGAACAGTCATGAGGGGTATATGCCCGGGAAGAGAAGAAACGGAAGGAAAAGAGAAGATGGGTGCGTGATGTGGCGGATGATCTCCAGATGGGTGTATCGGACGCATGAAATCCTGCTGATGACCGAGAAGTTTTCCAAACGGTTGTTATGGGAGCAAATTTCTGCAAGGGGCATGCTAATGAATGAATGATATATAAACATAAATGTTTACCACGTTAATGTATAATTTAAAGTTGCAATAGAATTGTTGTATATATGACCTGCAACATATGTTATAACATATTTCTAGAATCATATATTGACATACAGTTCATTATCACTAAACGTTCTCTTTATAACATATAACTTCTTCCTCTTCTTCTTCAGCGTTCCGAGCCATTGAGGTTCTTTGCTGCAGATACAATCTGCATATATTAATAGCATATAACACAATTAATTAATTGCATATTTTAACATTGACTCAAAATAATTATTCTTACCAACAGTTTTAGCTAAAAAAAAACAAAAAAAACAATACGCAATTAAATAATTCAGTAATGGGTAATTTACATGAAAAGGTGATTTAATTGTTACACATGTTATCGGTGTTTTGCTCGATATCATTGTCAGTTCCGAGAATTCTGTACTTCTGTCACAGCTACAAATAGTCACCATACATGAGGGGAAGCATTCATTGCTAACATGTTGGTAACATCTACAATGTAAATTTATCTTATATTCCTTACTGCTTTTGTTTTCTTGTTAGAGGAAGCTGGCATCTTGTTTCCAATCGTCTTCCCTTCCAACAAACGTCCTTCCTTGTTTTTCTTTCTTTCTTTCTTTCTTTCTTTCTTTCTTTCTTTCTTTCTTTCTTTGCCTTATTGCAAAATAATTATATAAGGAAACGACAATAAATAGCTCAACATAATTACAATATATTATATAGTGTTCAATGGATAGAAAGTCATAATAAAAGCTGAATTTGGAGCATAACTTGATACTTGATCTTACGATTTCTGTTGTATCACAATCACGGTATGTAACAAACAGGAATGTGGCTATACTAGTCAAATAGTAACTGAAGGGAACATGTTGGCGGCCCAAGAGAAGATGTAAGGCTTATAAAATAACACGCTAATATATGTAGGTTGGGTGGCGGGGTAGGGCTATCCACTATCAAAGGAGAAGTAAGGTGCCTCCTTCCCTCCGCTAGCCTACGGGACACCCTTGGGCAAGGTGGAGTACCCGTTCATCCCCCCGATCAGGGTTACGCGAAGCCAAGCGTGCAGGTGGTGGATGACGCTGAAGAGCAGCCGACAGATAGTTGTAGGTTATGGTCTCCAGCTTCACGACGGTAGGCAGAGGATCTCTTTTTCGAGGAGACAATGGCTACGGTAATTGACCAGTCTGGTCACTGCTAAGAAGGAAAGCAATGGAAAACTACCTTCTATACAGATGCCAAATCAAATCAAATCAAATCAACTTTATTAGGGTCACAAATTGGGCGCGCAGGCCCGTCTTACATTCGGCCCTTCCAATCACTCGTCTTTCGTTCGTTCATCAAGAGCGTTATACATTTACATAGGAAGAAAAATAAACATTGTGAAATGAATGTTGTAAACATAAACAAGGCTAATTACCATGTTGTGAGGCCCATCTCCCACCTATCCATACATCACCCCACCCACACAACACCCCCACCTACCCACACACACGCGCACCAAGGGACACATACACACCCCCACCTACCCACACACACGCACACCAAGGGACACATACATACCCCACCAACCGACCCATCCCCCTCCCGCACATCCCCCACCCGCACACACTGCCCTCACCTGATCCCCCAACCAAAACACACTCGCCACCCACAAACATTCCCCCACCAACCAACACATCCCACTCCCATCCATATACACATCCTAACCCACACATCCTCTCCCCACCCACACCTCAAACCACCCATCCCCCAGCCACATCTCTATCGACAACATATTCCCCACCCATGCACACAATCCCCCACCAACCCACACATCGCACATCCACTCACACATCCCCAAACCATACACACACATCCCCACCAACTAACATGTCCCCCCCCCCCCCACACACACACACATGTCCCTAACCACCCATACATCCCCAATCCACTCACACACACCCCACCACCCACACATACAACTTCCACCCACCCACACATGCCATAACCTAATCCCCCACCACACAATCCCCCACCCGCACATCACATACACCCCCTACCACGCACTATTCCCAACCCACGCACCACACACACACATCCCTCACCAACACATCCCCACTTACACACCACACACATATCCCCCACCCAGATACCACACAATATTCCCACCCACACCCACACAGATACCCTTACCCATCCACCCCACATACCCCCACTCACACACCACAAAAATCCCCCACCCACACACACATATCTCACCCACACAATATCCCCAACCAACACACCACACACCTCTCTCCACCCACACACGCATTCCCTACCCGTCCACCAACAGACACTCACTCACGCAAACATCCTCCACTACGCACCCACACACCCACCCCCAACCAATCTCTCGATAACAATACCACTACCTACACACACCCTCCACCCACTCTCACATCCCACCCCAACACATACAACTCCCTCACCCACCTACACATCCCTAAGACATTCACACACCCCCACCCACACATTCCCCATCCACACACACACATCTCCCACCCACAAACCCCACATACCTCCCCCAACCACCACAATCCCCTACTCACCCACACATATACCCCACCCATACGCACATTCCCCGCACCCATCACACATATCCCCCACACCACACACTATCCTCCACCCATACCACCACAAACATACCCTCCACCCACACATCATTCACACATCCCCCACCAACACACCGCACGCATATCTCAAACCCACACACCCATACACTTCTCCCCACCCGCCCTTGCATCCCCAATCCACCCAACACAATCCCCTACCCACACAACCCCGCCTCCCACACATACTTCCTCAAACCATCCACACATCTCCACCCACATAAACACACATCCCCCGCATCCGTCCCATACACATATCCTCCACCCATACACACATCCCCCACACCCATTCCAACACCCCTACTTTCACCCCCACACATCCATCCACACATCCCACCAACACCCACAAATACCACTACCCACCAAAACCCACACATCCCAACCCATCCAAACGCATACCAACATCCACACAACCCCCACCCACACATATCCCCACACTCACACACATCCTCCACATACACTCACACTTCCTCACATCTAGACACATACAAAATGTCTCACGTTAGTATTGAAACTAGTATGAACAAACTCCCACACTTTACTCACACACATACACTGACACTTGTCATGAGCAGTCTCATAAAAATGTTAAACATGGAGAAAAATGTGTACATAAAATGTATGTGACGTAAAAATAGTGATGCTCACTCTCTCTCTCTCTCTCTCTCTCTCTCTCTCTCTCTCTCTCTCTCTCTCTCTCTCTCTCTCTCTCTCTCTCACACACACACACACACACATTCACTCTCACACATTCACTCTCACGCTCACTCATTCACTCTCCTGCTCACTCATTCACTCTCCTGCTCACTCATTCACTCTCCCGCTCACTCATTCACTCTCCCAATCACTCATTCACTCTCACGCTCACTCGTTCTGTCTCTCATTCACACTTACTGACTCTCTCACTCAAACTACAGTAATGAACATGAGTTTATATTATGCATGATAAAATCAAATGGTATTTAACTGATAATATGACAGATGAGAATACATAAACATATGGATTCGAGTGTTACATAACATGCATCAGCTCAGCTCTCTCTCTCTCTCTCTCTCTCTCTCTCTCTCTCTCTCTCTCTCTCTCTCTCTCTCTCTCTCTCTCTCTCTCTCTCTCTCTGTATTCT
Source organism: Cepaea nemoralis (assembly GCA_014155875.1). NCBI lineage: Eukaryota > Metazoa > Mollusca > Gastropoda > Stylommatophora > Helicidae > Cepaea > Cepaea nemoralis. The sequence goes on along the minus strand of JACEFZ010003677.1, from coordinate 50,452 downwards.
TTCATATACACACACTCACACGCATGCGCACGCTCACACACACACTAACACATCAACTCTCCCACTGTCTCACTCTCTAACACACAATCCTTCACACACACACTCTCTCTCTCAATCACACTCTCTCACACATACACATGCACATGAACGCATGCACGCACGCACACACTCCCTCACTCACTCTCACACATACACGTACGAATGCATGCACTGACACATTCCCCCACCATTTCTAGCTCAATCACTCTCTCCACACACGCACGCACCTGCGCACATACTCTCTCCCTCTCTCTGACACCCACTTTCTCACTCTCTCTCTCTTTCTCTCTCTTCTCTCTCTCTCTCTCTCTCTCTCTCTCTCTCTCTCTCTCTCTCTCTCTCTCTCTCTCTCTCTCTCCCACTATAGTGAACAATTATAGTTAAACAATTATAATGAACAATTATACTGAACAATTATACTGAACAATTATACCAAGAAAATTAAGTTGTGGGGTCTCATCGAAAATCAGGCTGTGTATATACTGAGAACAGTAATTGAACGCCCTATAGAAGTAAACAAAGATCTTCACCTTTGCTTTATTGACTGCACAAAGGCATTCGATAAAGTGAGACATGTCGACATGATAAGGATGCTTGAAGATCTACAAATTGATGGAAAAGACCTTAGACATGTAAAAAACATATATTGGAAACAATAAGCTGCCATAAGAACTGATTATTACGTAGGTCAATATCAGCCTATTAAAAGAGGTGTGAGACAGGGATGTGTAATGTCTCCAGAACGTTTTTCTCTGTGCAGTGAAAATATTTTCAGATGTATACAAGATATGGAAGAAATCAACATTGGGGGACGATGCATCAATAACATTAGATATGCAGATGATACAGTCTTGATTGCAGACAATGAACAGGACCTGCAACATTTAGAAGATGCGGTTGTTACACACAGTGAACAACTAGAGTTACAACTGAATATTAAGAAGACACATTATGGTCGCCACTGGGAAGAAGGAATTATCACAACTGCAATATACAAGTAAATGGGCATATTCTTAAACAAGTGAATCGGTACAGTTATCTCGGAACAGTCATAACATCTGATGGTAGATGCCTTGAAGAAATTAGAACAGGAATCGCCATTGCGAAGGTAGCCTTTTGCAAGATGACAAACATACTGACCAATAAAATGATATCAATTGAAAGGAGAAAAAGAGTGTTGAAGTGCTGCATAAAACCTGTACTTTTGTATGGATGTGAAACGTGGACAATGAGCAGACAAGGTTAAAAAAAAAAAACATCTGATGGCTGTGGAAATGTGGTTTCTGAGGAAAATGCAAAGAGTACAATGGATAGACAAAAAAAAACCCCAAAACAAACAAACAAATGAACAAGTACTTCAAGAAACAAATGAAGAACGTAAATTGATTGCAGACATTAGATGTAGACAGTCAAAATATTTAGGCATGTTATGAGAAGAAATGAATTGGAGAACTTGGTGACAACTAGCAAGATCGAAGGGAAGTGACCAAGGGGAAGACCGAGGAGAAAATACCTGGATGGCTTTGCCACGTGGCATTGTCGAGACAGAAACACGGAGCTGATCCACGACTCTGGTGATCGAGTGAGACGGCAAGACATGACCACCCACGCTTATCGGCATGGCACATGATGGATGAATGGATATGTAGGTCTGTGTATGATTGAAATCAAAGCAGTGATTTTGGACAAGTAACACGGTTAGTTAGTTAGTTAGTCGACAGATCATCCTCATTGCACATCGAACCATTTAGTCCATAAGTGCTCGGATTCCCTCCTCTGCAAATCCCGCAGCGTGTAGCGGCTAACGACACCAGTTCTGTGTTGGTTTATCAATCTTCTTTGGCTTCCTGCGTAGTGTTCTTGTTTGGCCACCCCTCTTTTAATTTGCTGTTCTCGCAGTCTGGCCATGGTTGTAGATTCACAGTCATCACTTGGTTCACGCAAAAGTCTTACTTCTCGTAGAGCATTCAGAATGTCAGCCTGGTCCATGGCGCGTCCGCCCTCCACAGTAGCCTCACCTGCGAGCTTGTCAGCCAGCTCATTTCCTTGTACTCCCGCATGCCCTGGCACGAAGATGAAACTAATCTTTGCCAGCCGAGACCGCTCCAGAGGCAGCAACCATTCTCTTCGGATCGACCCCTCCTCTATCCTCTTGATCATGTTCATTGAGTCGCTAAGGAAACATGCCCTAGTGAATGTCTGTGTCTCGAGCCATGTTATTGCTTTACTTACTGCCATGACTTCCATAGTCAGGCTACTTGTGGTTTCAGTGAAAACACCAGAGTCCTCCTTCACAATTCTCCCTCCGGTCCGAGCCGTAAAGGCTCATGAGCTTCTCACATGTCGGACGACCGACCCATCTGTGTAATTGACCGTATCACCGTCTAGCGAATTCTCGAAAATCAACGCTTGTACTTCAGCCTCCACAGCAGCCGGATTTTCTTGTCTGCATTTTCTATCTAGTTGGATGCAAACTGAAAAGGATGTGCAGAAATCCGTTGGCACTTGCACCTATTCCTCGCAAGGTTCTAAGTCCTCAAGTGAACACACCTGTTGAAGAATGTCTTCGGCTTGACCCATCCACGACCGTCCTCTTTTTAACCTGCTGCCCTTCACCTTCATAATTTCACTATGCAGCGGATGTTGTGTGTTTGCGTTAACTCTGAGGTAGGCGCGAGCCCTGCAAACTTGTATTCTCTCTTCAATGGTTGGAAAATCAAGAAGGTAGCGCATCGCCCTGCATGATGTATCTCTTGTACATCCAATAATAATGAGCATAGCTTCACTCTGTATCCTTTCAATCCTTTCTATCTGCTTACTGCTGAGAGTCAGGATTGCCATTGCATACACCAAAACAGACATGACCAGCCCCTCGTACAGAAGACATAGATGGCGCTGCTCACAGTTTGCTGCCGCCATCACCCGCATCGCAGCCAAACCCTGCTTGGCCTTTGTTATCACATGGTCTATGTGCACATTATAAGCAAGGCTTTGATCAAACCGTATCCCCAGGTAATTCATTGCCTGCGTTCTTTCCACCGTCTCTGAACACAGCATTACAGTCGGTGTTGGAGTGGTGACAATATGATTATTCAACGAGAACCAAGTCACTGTTGCCTTTGTTGAGTTGACCATTGCCCCAGCTTCATTACACCAAGTACTTATGCGATTGAGTTCGGTTTGTAGTTCCACGGCAACCTGCTCTCTATCCTTACCCTGACGATACACTAAAACATCATCGGTATATGAGAATGTCCTGCAATGTCCAGTGATCTGCTCACTGGTGATTCTCACTGTGTAGGCGTTGAACAGTACCGGAGATAATGGTGATCCCTGTGGTAGGCCAGGATATATTGTTGGTGCTTCCGAAGTCCAACTGCCACATCTAAAAACTACTTTCCGTTGGAAGAGGGCTGCAGCGATTCAAATAAGGAGGAATGGACTTACTTTTAGTTCAAGAAGCTGAAGCATTAAAAAATCCAATGGTACTATGTTGTATGCGTCCTCAAGATCAATCGCTGCAGCAAGGGTTTCAATGCCTGAGTGGAAACCTTCATAGACATCATGGGCAAAGACTGCTGCATTGGTCCAGGTTTCTATTTTTGGACGGTACCCACCCAGGGTAGGTGGGAAAACACCTTGCCTCTCTAGATGGTTTGATATTTTCCTGGCAATTACTTTCTCCAGCAGCTTGCCTATTGTATTCTGCATGGTTATAATTCGATATCCCTGAATTTTTTTGTGGTCTTTGTCAGGCTTCGTCAAGGGAATCAGATAGCTGTGTAACCACTCCTCCTTGATGCTAGAACTCTCTATACTGTTGTTGTACATGTCTGCTAGTTTCTCTAGGTCATTGTCGGTACACCTATTGATGTCGTCGTATCTTATGCCATCAGGCCCTGGAGCGCTGTTTTTTGATCGTCGAAGTAAACCTTGATTTCTTTCACTGTCACTGTTTCTTCATCCGAAGTGTTCTGGACCTTGCACCTGTCTGAGGTGACCTCCTTGGCCAGATTTCAGCCTCCCATGTCTGTCTGGTTGCTCTGCTTTAGATAGCGTTCAAAGAGGGTTTTGCCCTTGTCCTCGTCAGTCCTCTGCCAGATGAGGTCAGCACCTTGGAAGTCAGAAATGCTCTTATTCTTGACTACACCACTCATGCTTTTATGTAGTCGCCAGAACAATTTCAATGACTTGTCTTTGCTTACTCTTTGAAACTCCTCTGCCCATTTTCCGCTTTTAACCACCGTGACCAGTATTTTGAAATAGCTTACTTTTGTGTGCATCTCTCTTTCTAAGTGCATGCAGGGACTACGATGACCAGCTCTGTTCTTCTTGGCATTTTGCCATCTCCTTACAGCACAACGCTTATCCACCCAAGCCTTCTCCACCTCGAAATTCCACCAAGGTGGCTGCTCCCAGCTTTTTTTCCTGCCCTGAAGCTGTCTGCGCATGTCACGTCTTATTTTACTCACAACATCTTGCCCTGTACTGTCATACTGGAAAGTCTTTATCTTTAGCTTGTGCTGCCTGGTTCTGCCTTTCTCCACCAATATGCTGCAAGGGTGGTGGTCGCTGCCATGGTGTCCTAGGACACCCCATCTACACACTGTAGTGAGTGAAGGTGAAACCAGAGCCAGATCAATAGCACTGTCCTCATCGCCTGGACGGCTTGCTGTCCTGGTGACACAACCACTGTTGATAAAAACCAGGTCAATGGTTTCAAGTACAGTCTCGAGCTCCTCCCCCTGTGTATTGGAAGGAATGTTTCCCCATGATCTGCCTTTAGCGTTGAAGTCGTCACAGAAAATAACATTTCTCTCGTGACCTAATATTTCACTTAAGCACTGCCACTTCTGGGCGTCCATACTCGCATTGCGGGCATAAACATTAACCAACACGAATGGTATACTGGAATGAACTCTCAACGCCTGTATTTGTATATCGTCACTGTCCCAACTGGACATGACTATCTCTGATGCCACCATGCTGTCGCGAACGAGAATCGCCATTCCCAGATGTCGTCTGTTGTAGAAACATTTGATGCCGGCAATTCGTAGTAGCTTATCGCCCAGTCTCGTCTCCTGGAGTGCTACCATATCGTTCCTCTAAACCAGAATTTCTCAAATAGAGCCCCGTTGTTTTACACTGGGGCAATTCCAATACAGAATAAGGATATTCCTGAGTCCTAGACGGTGACACTTGAGTCTAAAACGTCTCAAACCACCACGCTTATCTTGCTTCTTTCTGCCTGCGCGGCGTCCCTGTCGCCTCCTTAGGTTGACTACTGATCGCTCGGAGAACACACGTTGTTCCGCCATGTTGAACAACCGAAAAACACAGAAACCACACGCGCTGGGAAAAATTCACTCAAGGATTGCTTCACTCGATGCACGAAACACCGTAGCATCGGCGCAGATCTTGGGTAGAAACTCTTGGTTTTACATCCTGGCACACAAATTACACGCAAGAGATGAATAAATCCATCTCCTACGTGAAAAAGTTAACGATCACAAAACAACCCGACCGTCCGTCGCCATCTTGAAACCGGAAGTAACACGGTAGACGTGCATACACATTATTCAGTGTTATAAGAAAACGTCAAGTAATGAGTAGACAAAACATTCCTGTTTGCTCAAATGTTTCGGAAACCACAAGCATATTCTGTGATTGGAGACCTTAATTACACTGAATACTAGAAGTATAAATAAATACAATATTATTTCTTCAGAGCAAAAGAATATGTAAAACAAAGTATATTACATATATCATATATAAACCAAGTAATAAACATAAAACATTAATATCACGTTAAAGATGGCTCTTGATAAATAGCAAGTAAGTAAGTTAAAATAGAAAGTAAAATAGTAAGTAAACAATTTTATTAAAAGAACAGAACTTTTCTTGACGAGAATGGAATATTTAATTACAATTATAGTAGCTGTAAAATAATTAGTAACTATTTGTGGTAGAAAAATATTATAAAAGAAATACATAGATAAACACTTATAATACAATAAATCTATACTGAGATAGTGGAAGCACGATATACTGTGCACAAAAGGCAGCATGCATGCGAAGTAATATTACACACTACATATCAAAATGAGATGTTTGCTACGATATTGTATACTTTAAAGTTGTAATAGCTTTGTTGTATATATGCCATGTAACACGTTATACCATATTTCTATAATCGTATATTGGCATACAGTTCATTGCTACTAAACTTTCTTAAATATATAATTAATTAATTATATATTTCTCTTTATAACATAATCAATTAATTAATTATATATTTAAGTATTGACTCAAAATAATTATACTTACTATAGGCATTGCATGGACCTAAACAAATACAAAAACAATATACAATTAAATAATTCAGTAAGGGTTAATTAAATGAAAAGGTGATTCACATGTTACACATCTATCGGTGTTTTGCTCGATATCATTGTCAGTTCCAAAAATTCTGTACTTCTGTCACAGCTGCAAATAGTCACCATACATGAGGGGAAGTATTCATTGCTATCTAATGCAATGAACAGAAAGAGCCTAATTTTTTTACATGTCTCAAAGCCTAGATTGGACCTATACAAAACATGTTTCGCCTATTCTGGTGCTCACTTATGGAATGATCTGCCTCCAGATCTGAAAACTCCAATGAGTCCCTACACATTTAACCGAAAACCCTTTCAATACTTAATCCATATCGACTATATGCCACTATAATTCATTTACTGGTATAATTGTTCATTATAATTGTTTAACTATAATTGTTCACTATATATGTGTGTGTGCGCGCGCGCGTGTGTGTGTGTGTGTGTGTGTGTGAGAGAGAGAGAGAGAGAGAGAGAGAGAGAGAGAGAGAATGTGTGTGCGCACGTGCATGCGAGTGTGTGGAGAGAGTGATTGAACGAGAAATGGTGGGGGAATGTGTCAGTGCATGCATTCGTACGTGTATGTGTGAGAGTGAGTGAGGAAGTGTGTGTGTGAGTGCATGCGTTCATGCGTATGTGTATGTGTGAGAGAATGTGATTGAGAGAGTGAGTGTGTTGTGAAGGATTGTGTGTGAGGGAGTGAGACAGTGGGAGAGTTGATGTGTTAGTGTGTGTGTGTGTGTGTGTGTGTGTGAGAGCGCGCTCATGCGTGTGAGTGTGTGTATATGAAAGAATACAGAGAGAGAAAGAGAGAGAGAGAGAGAGAGAGAGAGAGAGAGAGAGAGAGAGAGAGAGAGAGAGAGAGAGAGAGAGAGAGCTGAACAGATGCATGTCATGTAACACGCGATTCCATATGTTTGTGTATTCTCATCTTTCATATTATCAGTTAAAATACCATTTGATTTTATCATGCATAATATAAACTCATGTTCATTACTTTAGTTTGAGTGAGAGAGTCAGTGAGTGTGAATGAGAGACAGAATGAGTGAGCATGAGAGTGAATGAGTGAGCGTAAGAGTGAATGAGTGAGCGTGAGATTGAATGAGTGAGAGTGAATGAGTGAGCGTGAGAGAGAATGAGTGAGTGTGAGAGTGAATGCGTGAGAGTGAATGAGTGAGCGTGAGAGTGAATGAGTGAGCGTGAGAGTGAATGAGTGAGCGGGAGAGTGAATGATTGAGCGTGAGAGTGGATGAGTGAGCGGGAGAGTGAATGAGTGAGCGTGAGAGTGAATGAGTGAGCGGGAGAGTGAATGAGTGAGCGGGAGAGTGAATGAGTGAGCGTGAGAGTGGATGAGTGAGCGTGAGAGTGAATGAGTGAGCGGGAGAGTGAATGAGTGATCGTGAGAGTGAATGAGTTTGCGGGAGAGTGAATGAGTGAGCGGGAGAGTGAATGAGTGAGCGGGAGAGTGAAAGAGTGAGAGTGAACGAGTGAGCGTGAGAGTGAATGAGTGAGCGGGAGAGTGAATGAGTGAGCGGGAGAGACAGAATGAGTGAGCGTGAGAGTGAATGAGTGGGCGGGAGAGTGAATGAGTGAGTGTGTGTGTGTGTGTGTGTGTGTGTGTGTGTGTGTGTGTGTGTGTGTGTGAGTGTGTGTGTGTGTGTCATCACTACTTTTACGTCACATACTTTTTATGTACATATTTTTCTCCATGTTTAGCCTTGTTTATGCTTACAACATTCATTTCACAATGTTTATTCTTCTTCCTATGTAAATGTGTAATGCTCTTGATGAACGAAAGACGAGTGATTGGAAGGGCCGAATGTAAGACGGGCCTGCGCGCCCAATTTGTGACCCTAATGAAGTTGATTTGATTTGATTTTTTTTTTTTTTTTTTGGGGTGCTTCTTAGATAGAGATGCTGGCATCTTGATTTCAACCGTCTTCCTTTCCTACAAACTTCCTTCCTTGTTTATTTTGTCTTTCTTTCTTTCTTTCTTTCTTTCTTTCTTTCTTTCTTTCTTTCTTTCTTTCTTTCTTTCTTTCTTTCTTTCTTTCGTTCTTTCTTTCTTTCTTTCGTTCTTTCTTTCTTTCTTTCTTTCCGCTATTTTTTCATTTCCTTTATGCAGCATACGTATATAAAGACAAGTATGATATCCCAACTGATAATAGGTAACTATATCATCATTAGTGTCTATGAAACACAGTTTCCGAACCATTAGATATTGCAAAACACATCAAAGATAGTTCTAGATAAGCAGCACAATGAAGCAATTTATCACAACTACAGAACGACCTTAACAGAGAATTTCACATTTAAGTAAGTCTTAGTGATTCGCAAGCAGTTAACGTGGTACGAAGGTAGCAACACGGCAGCAATGAAGTCTACTGACTGGGCTATAGCTAGTCACCAAGGCAGAGGTGAAGACTAAGGCCTACTACCAGAGGAAGGAGCTGGCTGTCCCACGGTCATTCACGGTGCAGTGTCAAGGCTGGTAGGTGCACCGGGTGCCCAATGTTCGCCGTCCGAGGATGGGATGGCTTCTGGGCAGATGCCCTTAGCGATACCGATAAGGGAACCGTCTCGATGAATACGCACAACGGGAGAATAACTTCCAGGCGTCATGACCCAGACCCATGGTCCGCCTCCTGAGAGTGTCAATCAATCAATTATGTGCCATGCCGGAAAGCGTGGGCAGTCATGACTCGACATTTCACTCGGTCACCAGAGTCTTGGATCAGCTCAGTGTTCCTTCTCGACCATCCTATGTGGCCAAGCCATCCAGGTATTTTCTTCTCGGTCTTCCCCTTGGACTGTTCACTTCGATCTTGCCAGTTGTCACTAAGTTCTCCAATCTGTTTCTTCTCATAACATGTCCAAACTTTTTTTTACTGTCTACGTCTAATTTCTCTAATCAATTTACTATTTTCATTTGTCTCCTGTAGCAAGTGGTCATTGGTTTGTCTGTCTGCCCATGTTATTCTTTGCATTTTCCTCAGAAACCACATTTCACCACATCTTGCCCTGTACTGTAATACTGGAAAGTCTTGACCGTTAGCTTGTGCTGCCGGGTTCTGCCTTTCTCCACCAATATGCTGCAAGGGTGGTGGTCGCTGCCATGGTGTCATAGGACACCCCATCTACACACTGTAGTGAGTGAAGGAGAAACCAGCGCCAGATCAATAGCACTGTCCTCATTGCCTAGACGGCTTGCTGTCCTGGTGGCACAGCCACTGTTGATAAAAACCAGGTCAATGGTTTCAAGTACAGTCTCGAGCTCCTCCCCCTGTGTGTTAGAGGAAATGTTTCCGCATGATCTACCTTTAGCGTTGAAATCGCCATAGAAAATAACATTTCTCTCGTGACCTAATATTTCACTTAAGCACTGCCACTTCTGGGAATCCATATTCGCTTTGAGGGCATAAACATTTACCAACACGAATGGTAGACTGGATTGAACTCTTAACGCCTGTATTTGTATATCGTCACTGTCCTAACTGGACATGACTATCTCTGACGCCACCATGCTGTCGCGAACGAGAATCGCCATTCCCAGATGTCGTCTGTTGTAGAAACATTTGAAGCCGGCAATTCGGAGTAGCTGATCGCCCAGTCTCGTCTCCTGGAGTGCTACAATATCGTTCCTGTAAACCAGGGATTCTAACATAGAGCCCCGTTGTTTTACGCTGGGGCAGTTCCAATACAGAATACGGATATTCCTGAATCATAGACGATGACACTTGTGTCTAAAACGTCTCAAACCACCACGCTTATCTTGCTTCTTTCTGCCTACGCGGCGTCCCCGCCGCCTCCTTAGGTTGACTGCTGACCGCTCGGAGAACATACGTTGTTCCGCCATGTTGAAAAACCGAAAAACACAAAAACCACACACGCTGGGAAAAATTCACTCAAGGATTGCTTCGCTCGATGCACGAAACTCCGTAGCATCCGCGCAGATCTTGAGTAGAAACCCCCTGAATTTACATCCTGGCACACAAATTACACGCAAGAGATGAATAAATCCATCTCCTACGCGATAAAGTTAACGATCACAAAACAACCCGACCGTCCGTCGCCATCTTGAAACCGGAAGTAACACGGTAGACGTGCATACACATTATTTAGTGTTATAAGAACACGTCAAGTAATGAGTAGACAAAATATTCCTGTTTGCTCAAATGTTTCGGAAACCACAAGCATATTCCGTGATTGGAGACCTTAATTACACTGAATACTAGAAGTATAAATAAATACAATATTATTTCTTCAGAGCCAAAGAATATGTAAAACAAAGTATATTACATATATCATATATAAACCAAGTAATAAACATAAAACATTAATATCACGTTAAAGATGGCTCTTGATAAATAGCAAGTAAGTAAGTAAAAATAGAAAGTAAAATAGTAAGTAAGCAATTTTATTAAAAGAACAGAACTTTTCTTGACGAGAATGGAATATTTAATTACAATTATAGTAGCTGTAAAATAATTAGTAACTATTTGTGGTAGAAAAAAATTATAAAAGAAATACATAGATAAACACTTATAATACAATAAATCTATACTGAGATAGTGGAAGCACGATATACTGTGCACAAAAGGCAGCATGCATGCGAAGTAATGTTACACACTACATATCAAAATGAGATGTTTGCTACGATATTGTATACTTTAAAGTTGTAGTAGCTTTGTTGTATATATGCCATGTAACACGTTATACCATATTTCTATAATCGTATATTGGCATACAGTTCATTGCTACTAAACTTTCTTAAATATATAATTAATTACATATTTCTCTTTATAACATAATCAATTAATTAATTATATATTTAAGTATTGACTCAAAATAATTATACTTACAATCGGGTCGAGCTAAAACAATACAAAAACAATATACAATTAAATAATTCAGTAAGGTTGATTATTTGGTTGTTTCGGGATTTGAAATTTAAATATTGAGCACAACCCACTACTGGCAACGCCGATCGCATTCCGGCACGAACCTAAGGCCTATCCACGTCATGGAAGCACTATACTCGAGTTTCGCCCTCGTTTGAGCTCGTCAGTAGTGCATATCCCTGACCGGATCCGGAAACAAGCCCCGGATCACGATAGCCTACGATGGGTAGCGTTGTGGTATTCCGGTGTGATAATTTGGCGTGTCCAGTGTGTGCTGCGTGGTTACACACCCGCTTCACACGCGTGATCCGGGGCTTGTTTCCGGATCCGGTCAGAGATATGCACTACTGACGAGCTCAAACGAGGGCGAAACTCGAGTATAGTGCTTCCATGACGTGGATAGGCCTTAGGTTCGTGCCGGAATGCGATCGGCGTTGCCAGTAGTGGATTGTGCTCAATATTTAAATTCATTAAGGGTTAATTAAATGAAAAGGTGATTCACATGTTACACATCTATCGGTGTTTTGCTCGATATGATTGTCAGTTCCGAGAATTCTGTACTTCTGTCACAGCTGCAAATAGTCACCATACATGAGGGGAAGTATTCATTGCTAACATTTTGGAAACATCTAAAATGTAAAGATTCCTTATACACCTCACTCCTTATTTTTTTTGGGTGCTTTCTTAGAGGGAGCTGGCATCTTGATTTCAACCGTCTTTCTTTCCTACAAACTTCCTTCCTTGTTTATTTGGTCTTTCTTTCTTTCTTTCTTTCTTTCTTTCTTTCTTTCTTTCTTTCTTTCTTTCTTTCTTTCTTTCTTTCTTTCTTTCTTTCTTTCTTTCTTTCTTTCCGCCATTTTTTATTTCCTTTATGCAGCATATGTATATAAAGACACGTATGATATCCCAACTGATAACAGGTATACTATATCATCATTAGTGTCTATGAAACACAGTTTCCGAACCATTAGATATTGCAAAACACATCAAAGATAGTTCTAGATAAGCAGCACAATGAAGCAATTTATCACAACTACAGAACGACCTTAACAGAGAATTTCACATTTAAGTAATTCTTAGTGATTCGCAAGCAGTTAACACGGTAAGAAGGTTGCAACACGGCAGCAATGACGTCTACTGACTGGGTTATAGCTTGTCACCAAGGCAGAGGTGAAGACTAAGGTCAGCTGCCAGCGGAAGGAGCTGGCTGTCCCACGGTCATTCACGGTGCGGTGTCAAGGCTGGTAGGTGCACCGGATGCCCAATGTTCGCCATCCGAGGATGGGATGGCTTCTGGGCAGACGCCCTTAGTGATACCGATAAGGGAACCGTCTCGATGAATACGCACGAAGGGAGAATAACTTCCGGGTGTCATGACCCAGACCCATGGTCCGCCCCCCTGAGAGTGTCAATCAATCATTTATGTGCCATGCCGGAAAGCGTGGGCAGTCATGATTCGACATTTCACTCGATCACCAGAGTCTTGGATCAGCTCAGTGTTCCTTCTCGACCATCCTATGTGGCCAAGCCATCCAGGTATTTTCTTCTCGGTCTTCCTCTTGGTCTGTTCCCTTGGATCTTGCCAGTTGTCACTAAGTTCTCCAATCTGTTTCTTCTCATAACATGTCCAAAAATTTTGTACTGTCTACGTCTAATTTCTCTAATCAATTTACTATTTTCATTTGTCTCCTGTAGCATTTGGTCATTGGGTTGTCTGTCTGCCCATGTTATTCTTTGCATTTTCCTCAGAAACCACATTTCACCACATCTTGTCCTGTACTGTCATACTGGAAAGTCTTGACCGTTAGCTTGTGCTGCCTGGTTCTGCCTTTCTCCACCAATATGCTGCAAGGGTGGTGGTCGCTGCCATGGTGTCCTAGGACACCCCATCTACACACTGTAGTGAGTGAAGGTATAACAGAGTACCTGTTATGAGCTTGCTGGGTTGACATGGTGTGCAAAAAGGGAAGGGGTTTAGTAGATGATTAGAACACAATGCACGCGTGAGCACCCTTGGCTATGTAACCAGGGACGCTCACGTGTTGACGTATAGGTGGGACAACAAGTTAGTTACAACCAGTACCTCCGGCCAGTAGGACGTTTGACTTTGTACTCCATGTATAACTTTTGATATTCCACGATTCCAGTAATAAACACCATTGTTAACTTCAACTACTTGGCCTCTGGTTGCTTGTGTTCCTGTGCCACTGTTACAGGACGCAGATTTGGTGCCGCGACATCGGATTTCTTTGAAACGATGGGATGTCGTCGTTGCGGAGATAGAAGTCAGCTTCGCACAACTGAGGACGGTTCTTGAACACGCCTTGGACGCCGCCGTTGCTACAACATTCTCGATTGTTTTGAAGAACATGGCACCTGCAAGCTCAACCCTGCTTGTTCGTGATTTTTCAGCCTGAATCGGTTTGTCAGAGATCGGTGTGAAGGTCAATGGTTTTGATCAAGTCACCATGGGAGAGCCTGACGGATGTTCTGCATTCAGTTGATGTAAGCTAGCCAAACTGCTTGTTATCAAGTCAAATATTACTGGCAGAAACCTTGTCGCACAGATTGATCGTTGTCAAAGTATACTGGCTGAATTCGTGTCAGCAGACTACTCGTTGCGCAGCTCGAACATTATTAATCATTGCTACTCAGCAGCCAGCCACTGTGTCAACCAGCATTAATAACGCTCAAGTCATGATGATGTATCCAGCCGCATTGGGTTCCTCTGAAGCGATTGGGCATAATGGTTGCCTAATCTGCTAAAGAGGATACTGTACTTGCCTGGTTTACAACTTGAACAGCTCAAAACGTTTTAACCCAGAACGATACATTTCTGGTAGAAACAAGCAGTTCATTCCTCCTAAATCCGAAGTGCCAGGCCAGGTGTGAAGAGACGCCAGAAATCCGAGGTGCCAGGCCAGGTGTGAAGAGAAGTCAGAAATCCGAAGTGCCGTTCACGAGTCCAAAAGTTTTCCTTTCCCTGTGATGGAACCGAAGAAGACAACACGCTCGTTTTTTTGGTGAGACCTACAAACTCCAAGAACAATCATCAGTTAGCACATTTGGACTTTCCTTGTGGACTTTTGGACGATGTATCCATGATTGACGTTTAGGATAAAAAAATTGGTTTACGGTAATTGATTAAGGTAATATAATATTATATTAAGTGAAATTGATTTAGGTAATATAACATAACATTGTATTAAGCGAAATTAATTAATTAGAACACTTGACGAAGGTATTAAAATGGCACAGGATGAGGCTTCATTGACACAGATTTTGGGTGGTGTAGGCAGGGCAATATGCAGACTTAATACAGCAATAAAACAGCAAGAGGTAGGTACAGACAATGAAAAATTTAGTGGTCAAGCAAGAGATTTTAAGAAATAGATGACAGCGATAGAAAAACATGCTTTCTTGGTAGGAGTCACGGATGAAGAAATAGAAAAATTGCTTACCAGTCCACTGTAACATCAGTATCGGACCACATTAGGAAACAATTGGAAGCGGGAATAGAAGAGTCATGGGAACAATTTAAAGAGGATTTAGCTCACAAGTACGCGGAGATTACAGATCCTCAACATGCATTTCAGTGCTGAGACAGTCTAGGCAGAACAATGGAGAAAGCGTACAATTATACAACGACAGGCTAATAAACTTGGCTGAAGAGGCGTTTTAGGACAGAACGTACAACGTGAGGAGGTAGAAAGAATGCTGGTGGGGATATTCGTTGATGGAATAAAGTCAGATGGACTTAAATTCAAGCTTATGAGGGAAAATCCTGCGAGATTGTCACAAGCTGTGGATATCGCTATGCAGGAAGAAAGGTTGAGAAGGAGGTTTAGACTAAGAGTGGGAAGAGAAATAGGAAGCAATAGAGAAGATAGAATTGAGGAACTTATGGAGATAGGACAAGCAAGATACGCATGGAGAAGACGAGGAGATATACATACACTGCAGGGAAATAATGAAAATAATCAAGATAGAAGAAGACAAATGAGAAATCCTATAAGGGAGACAGTAGGGAATACGAATGTGATATGTTGGAATAGTGGACAGAGCGGATACACTTTTAGATATTGTGACAATAGACGTGCTCAAGTTAGTGCACAGAGAAGAAGTGTAAATAGAAATAGAAATTTTGGAGAAATGCAGAGGAATTTTGCAAGGAGTTTGAGTTTATGTAGCATTACCCTCGCTAGACATAGTTGCAGACGGAATAGAAGAAATTATATAGAAACTCGTAGTGGAGGGCAACATAGTCGGAATTTTCATTCAAATACGTACGCTAAGGCCACGTCAGAGCTTTAATTATGGGCAGGAAGTATATTGTCATGGGTCGTCTCCAAATATAAGACAGCAACTGTATAACAAAAATAGAAACTACCAATGGCGCAATATAAAATCGCTGACAAGAACACGGAAGTGCGTAGAAAAACAACATAGCAAGCCAGAAGTCAAGGGTTATCAGAGACAGAATTTTTATAGGAAAAGAATGAACTGGCCATCTAAGAATGAAGAGGTGAGAACACCGCAAAACCAATGGTTTGAGATTAGAAGGTTAAGATATGCACTAGCAAAGTCAAGAGAAGATCAGTCTAATAGAACCTTAGCTGATCAGAAGGTGGTTTCAGTTTGTAGCAGTAGATAAGAAAGAGAGACACAGACACAAGTAGTTAGTAAGGTAGAGAAGAGTACCCAAACATCGAATGATAAAGCACTATCAACTAAGAAAATAGTACGAGGGGATAAATTCAAGGCGATAGAAATTACAGAACCAACTCAGGAGAAATCAGAAAAGGGAGACGCAGTTAAAATTAAGGAGGAGGATAGACAGACAAAACCCAGAATACCCGGAAGAAGGTTAGAAAAAGTGTTGGAGCTAGGACTGCTGCGACCAGTCTATTAGTAAATGTAGGAGGTGATACGACTGCTATAGTATCAGATTCCTCAGACCGGGGCATAAAAAGTAGCGGCATAAATAAAAAGAATATTGGGTGTATGAGTTCTGACTACGGAGACGTTGCTTTCCATTCTACACATATATACAGTGATTATTCTGAGGATGAATTAGGAAGATATAAAGTATATAGGACGTATACTGAAAATAGCCGAGTTGTCTGACGCGGTAAGGACACGAACAACAAATAGAAAGAAATCACGTAAGAAGAAGAATAATAATGGACAGATGGCAGGAATAGAAATTAAACAGACTACGGAAGATGACATACGAAAGATTGGAGAGTATATGACTTTAAGACCGGAATATTTTGCTGACGATCTGACATTTATAGATACTGAAAGTGAGATAGGTGAAGAGAGACACACAATGGTAGTAGAAGACAATGAGATGATAGAGTTAGATACGCTATATGGATGTTAGAATTCTAAGGATGCGGAATAGCATATTGCATTGTTTTAGCTTGTAAGATGAGTTATGGTTTGTTTCTGTCTAAAATAGGCAGATAAGGTTGTTTTTTTTATTGTTGTAATATTCCAATAACAGGAATACGCTGTTGGGAGGAACTGTTATAGTCAATGGTGTATTTTAGGTATAGGAGTGGTAGAGTATTCTGCGTGGTTACGTTACAAGGAATTACGTGGAGAAGATAGTGTCCATAATTACATAAGTGCGCATAATGTACGCTATCTTGTGTTTGATTATGGTGAGGAGAGAATAGGCGATGTGGGATTGACGTAGAGTAGGATCACTGAATCAGTACAGAATTCGTATGGAGAGATGCGTTGTCTGAGAGGGGATGATGACTCAGAGCGTCTGAAAGAATAGTTGGATTGTGAAAGTTTTATGATGCGACATCCGATAGTGAATTAACGTTTCGATTCTTGTTTTGGAGAAAAAGCAAATACAGTAGCGTTGGCAGAAGTAAGATGAGCCGAGCGTGTCTGATACGGAAGAAGGAGGAAAGAGAGAATAGGTCTAGGAAGTATGTAGCATTGTCTCATTGGAGTGAGGTGTGTTGTGAAAGATCATTGATAGTTATGGGTGATGTGCAAAAGAGATAGTTGCTAGATTAACTGTGCTAGTTATTGTTTGGTTCGAATGTAGTCCGAGAGATGAGAGAAATGTAACCGATAGCGGTGTATGCTTGAAGGAAGATAACATGGGAGTAACATTGACTTGCTGTGTCGGATGAGAGATGAGAAGATAATGAGATTACTGAGGATGAGTGAATATATGGGTAGCTGGTTGCAGCTGATGAAATAATTACGTTAGAGTGGAATAAATGGTTACTCACGAGATTAGATTGAGTTTTGATTGTCTGAGAAATTCATGAAATAATGGTTACGGGGTTGGATTGAGAAAAACCAATGGTAAAGTACTGGTGCGAGGGAATGAGACGTTGGTTGTGTTGGATAGATGAGATACTCGTTATGAGATGGAAGTGTGATAGTTCAGAGAAGACTAGTTGTAAGTGAGAAAATAACTGGAAATGACTGTGGGCTTACAGAGAAATTGATGAAAGTAGGCATTTTTGGTTAGGGACTGTTATAGGGAGTAATAAGAAATTCTGGCTGTAAAAGCGACAGAAATTGTCGATTATTAGGGTATAGTGCAGAAATAATGGTTGAAATTGTGTAGCGTTTCTTTGTGTTGAATAGAAATAGGAAATGGAGATATGATATAATACCCCTGCAGTTAGCAGGAGAGAAAATTTTTTTTTTTTTTTACTTAATGATGGTTTAACATATACTGAATAGATATTAAGACTTTTAATAGCATTGCATTTGCTTGAACTTGTTGTAGAATAGTAGATTCGTCATGACTTGTGTTCTTTGTAGTGAATAGATATATATATTACTCATTAGTCCGTACAAGTGACTAATGATGTTGCGTATAATAGGTATTTTAATCTTGTTTGATTATTATTTTGTCATATATATTATGTTGGGGATAAATATTGTTTTTGAAATGTTGGGGGGGGGGGGGGGAATGATATCCTTATGTGAATTTGACTTCGTTTTTGATTGCTCATGATTCTGGTTTCATTTGAATTGGTTAGTAAATAGTTAGTAGTTGGCTAATTATGCTCGAGTTGTTTGAGACAGATCTTTTTTGTTTGGTTCAGATTGTTAGAACTGGGTTTAGTAAACAAATTGAAACAAAGATTACTGCTCTGGTTAGCATAAAACAAACATATGTTAGCATAATAGTGGGGAGGAAGTATGTTATATAGGGACGCTGTGGTTACAGCATGATCTGAAATAAGCTAGAAGATAGAGATGGAACTTATGTTCATAAAATATGAACAGGAATATTAATTTTTGGATGCTGTGGATACGGCATATCCCTGGTGAAACATGGATCAAAAGCCATGAAGTGGAAGTTTACGAAGGTCCGTGATATATAGACAAATGAAGAGTAAAGTTGATACTGATATAGTATAAGTGAAACATAAGCTCATTAGTAGTAAGATTGTTTTTTTTTTAGATATAGATAGCAGCATAATTAGTACTGTTTAAAGATTAGGTGATGGTTATAATGGTGGAGAAAATTTTCAGTAGTAAGGCCATAATGGACCTTTTGTTTGCGTCCTCGGGATGTGTTTCGCGATTGACATTACATTTCGAGCTTGTTGTGGCTGAGGTAATGTTCAGAGCCAGAAAATCAGTGGTGTCTGTAATAAATGGACATTTAGGAGTGGTTTCGGAGTTGCTAGATTGCTGTGGGTGACGGCATGAAGTAATTAGGGAGAGATAGATTAAACGTTCAGAGCCACGATGAGCTAGTTAATAGAAAAGACATCGATGATATTTTTGTGTTTGGTACGCAAACTGTAGTAGTCAGAGATTAAATAATATACATAAATTAAGTGAGTTTCGGAGACATGATAAGAAAGTTGGTAAAAGACTTGCCATAATAAGTAGTATGTTGCATTTGTTTTAGACTTTACTGCATGAAGTCTCATTACAACATGGGGGGGGGGGGTAAATGTGAGTATGGTTTTGTGAGGAAGAGTTCTTGTTCTTTACTCTCCGGTGGCCACCGATTCTCTCTCTTTCTATCGTGTGTTAGTGTGAGTGGCTTCATGATTGTAACGCTGAGGAAATTATTAGGGTGCAATGTTGCTGGTGAAAACAAGACGAAGAAGAAGTATAAGTTCACAGTAATTAATTGAAGTTTTAAGGTCTGGCTATAAGAA
Organism: Cepaea nemoralis; assembly: GCA_014155875.1. Taxonomy (NCBI): domain Eukaryota; kingdom Metazoa; phylum Mollusca; class Gastropoda; order Stylommatophora; family Helicidae; genus Cepaea; species Cepaea nemoralis. The sequence continues at coordinate 30,970 of JACEFZ010003677.1, read as the reverse complement.
CCATGAGTAGTTGAGTAGGGTTGTGGTGGTAAAGCAATAAAGAGTTATGTTTGAAGAGAAATCGTAGCGATTTACTTATGCTGAGGTATGGTATTGGTCAGAAGTATAAGTTATGCACATGTTTAAATTTTGGGAGGTTGTTCGGAGAAATAAAGAGTTGCTGTATGACGTTTTTATGATACAGTGAGGGGTTTAAGTTGTTTTATCGAGTAACGAAGAAGAGGTAATTAATGGGTAACTATCTTGAGTTACAGAAGATTATGTGTGAAGGTTGTAGATTGAGGATAAATGAGTTGGGGATTTAAGACTTTTCGGGGAAAAGTCTTGTTGAGGGTGGAAAGGTAATATAACAGAGTACCTGTTATGAGCTTGCTGGGTTGACATGGTGTGCAAAAAGGGAAGGGGTTTAGTAGATGATTAGAACACAATGCACACGTGAGCACCCTTGGCTATGTAACCAGGGACGCTCACGTGCTGACGTATAGGTGGCACAACAAGTTAGTTACAACCAGTACCTCCGGCCAGTAGGACGTTTGACTTTGTACTCCATGTATAACTTTTGATATTCCACGATTCCAGTAATAAACACCATTGTTAACTTCAACTAATTGGCCTCTGGTTGCTTGTGTTCCTGTGCCATTGTTACAGGAAGAAACCAGCGCCTGATCAATAGCACTGTCCTCATCGCCTAGACGCTTGCTGTCCTGGTGGCACAGCCACTGTTGATAAAAACCAGGTCAATGGTTTCAAGTACAGTCTCGAGCTCCTCCCCCTGTGTGTTGGAGGAAATGTTTCCGCATGATCTACCTTTAGCGTTGAAATCGCCATAGAAAATAACATTTCTCTCGTGACCTAATATTTCACTTAAGCACTGCCACTTCTGGGAATCCATATTCGCTTTGAGGGCATAAACATTTACCAACACGAATGGTAGACTGGGTTGAACTCTTAACGCCTGTATTTGTATATCGTCAATGTCCCAACTGGACATGACTATCTCTGACGCCACCATGCTGTCGCGAACGAGAATCGCCATTCCCAGATGTTGTATGTTGTAGAAACATTTGAAGCCGGCAATTCGGAGTAGCTGATCGCCCAGTCTCGTCTCCTGGAGTGCTACAATATCGTTCCTGTAAACCAGGGTTTCTAAAATAGAGCCCCGTTGTTTTACGCTGGGGCAGTTCCAATACAGAATACGGATATTCCTGAGTCATAGACTGTGACACTTGTGTCTAAAACGTCTCAAACCACCACGCTTATCTTGCTTCTTTCTGTCTGCGCGGCGTCCCCGCTGCCTCCTTAGGTTGACTGCTGACCACTCGGAGAACATACGTTGTTCCGCCATGTTGAAAAACCGAAAAACACAGAAACCATACGCGCTGCCAAAAATTCACCCAAGGATTGCTTCGCTCGATGCACGAAACTCCGTAGCATCCGCGCAGATCTTGAGTAGAAACCCCTGATTTTACATCCTGGCACACAAATTACACGCAAGAGATGAATAAATCCACCTCCTACGCGAAAAAGTTAACGATCACAAAACAACCCGACCGTCCGTCGCCATCTTGAAACCGGAAGTAACACGGTAGACATGCATATACATTATTCAGTGTTATAAGAACACGTCAAGTAATGAGTAGGCAAAACATTCCTGTTTGCTCAAATGTTTCGGAAACCACAAGCATATTCTGTGATTGGAGACCTTAATTACATAGAATACTAGAAGTATAAATACATACAATATTATTTCTTCAGAGCAAAAGAATATGTAAAACAAAGGATATTACATATATCATATATAAACCAAGTAATAAACATAAAACAATAAAATCACGTTAAAGATGGCTCTTGATAAATAGCAAGTAAGTAGGTAAAAATAGAAAGTAAAATAGTAAGTAAGCAATTTCATTAAAACAACAGAACTTTTCTTGAAGAGAATGGAATCTTTAATTACAATTATAATAGCTGTAAAATAATTAGTAACTATTTGTGATAGAAAACAATTATAAAAGAAATACATAGATAAACACTTATAATATAATAAATCTATACTGAGATAGTGGAAGCACGATATACTATGCACAAAAGGCAGCATGAATGTGAAGTAATTATTACACACTACACATCAAAATGAGATGTTTGCAACGATATTGTATACTTTAAAGTTGTAATAGCATTGTTGTATATACGCCATGTAACACACGTTATACCATATTTCTATAATCATATATTGGCATACAGTTCATTACTACTAAACTTTCTCTTTATAACTTTTTCAATTAATTAATTATATTGTTCTCTTTATAACATAATCAATTAATTAATTATCTATTTAAGTATTGACTCAAAATAATTATACTTACGATCGGATGGATCTAAACAAATACAAAAACAATATACAATTAAATAATTGAGTAAGGGTTAATTTAAATGAAGAGATGATTCAATTGTTACACATCTATCGGTGTTTTGCTCGATATCATTGTCAGTTCCGAGATTTCTGTACTTCTGTCACAGCTGCAAATAGTCCCCATACATGAGGGGAAGCATTCATTGCTAACATGTTGGAAACATCTAAAATGTAAATTTATCTTACACTTCTTACTGCTTTTGTTTTCTTGTTAGAGGAAGCTGGCATCTTGTTTCCAACCGTCTACTCTTCCGACAAGCGTCCTTCCTTGTTTTTTCTTTCTTTCTTTCTTTCTTTCTTTCTTTCTTTCTTTCTTTCTTTCTTTCTTTCTTTCTTTCTTTCTGTCTTTCTTTCTTTCCGCCCTTTTTATTTCTTTTATGCAGCATACGTGTATAAAGACAAGTAAGATATCCCAACTGATAACACATAACTATATCATCATTAATATCTATGAAACAAAGTTTCCGAACCATTAGATATTAAAAAACACATTGAAGATAGCTCTAGATAAACAGCAAAATGAAGTAATTTATCACAAATACAGTCAGACCTTAACAGAGAATTTCACATTTAAGTAATCCTTAGTGATTCGCAAGCAGTTAACGGGGTACGAAGGTAGCAACACGGCAGCAATGACGTCTACTGACTGTGTTATAGCTAGTCACCAAGGCAGAGGTGAAGACTAAGGCCTACTGTCAGCGGAAGGAGCTGGCTTTCCCACGGTCATTCACGGTGCGGTGTCAAGGCTGATAGGTGCACCGGGTGCCCAATGTTCGCCATCCGAGGATGGGATGGCTTCTGGGCAGACGCCCTTAGTGATACCGATAAGGGAACCGTCTCGATGAATACGCACGACGGGAGAATAACTTCCGGGTGTCATGACAGAGACCCATGGGTCGCCCCCCTGAGAGTGTCAATCAATCAATTATGTGCCATGCCGGAAAGCATTTCACTCGATCACCAGAGTCGTGGATCAGTTCAGTGTTCCTGTATTGACCATGCCATGTGGCAAGCCATACAGGTATTTTCTTTCTCGTTCTTCACCTTGGTCTGTTCCCTTCGATCTTGACAGTTGTCATTAAGTTCTCCAATCTGTTTCTTCTCATAACATGTCCAATTTTTTTTTACTATCTACGTCTAATTTCTCTAATCAATTTACTATTTTCATTTGTCTCCTGTAGCGATTGGTCATTGGTTTGTCTGTCTGCCCATGTTATTCTTTGCATTTTCCTCAGAAACCGCATTTCACCACATCTTGCCCTGTACTGTCATACTCGAAAGTCTTGACCGTTAGCTTATGCTGCCTGGTTCTGCCTTTCTCCACCAATATGCTGCAAGGGGGGTGGTCGCTGCCATGGTGTCCTAGGACACCCCATCTACACACTGTAGTGAGTGAAGGAGAAATCAGCGCCAGATCAATAGCACTGTCCTCATTGCCTAGACGGCCTGCTTTCCTGGTGGCACAGCCACTGTTGATAAAAACTAGGTCAATGGTTTCAAGTGCAGTCTCGAGCTCCTCCCCCAGTGTGTTGGAGGAAATGTTTCCGCATGATCTACCTTTAGCGTTGAAATCGCCATAGAAAATAACATTTCTCTCGTGACCTAATATTTCACTTAAGCACTGCCACTTCTGGGAATCCATATTCGCGTTGCGGGCATAAACATTAACCAACACGAATGGTATACTGGAATGAACTCTCAACGCCTGTATTTGTATATCGTCACTGACCCAACTGGAAATGTCTAGCTCTGACGCCACCATGCTGTCGAGAATGAGAATCGCCATTCCCAGATGTCGTATGTTGTAGAAACATTTAAAGCGGAAATTCGGAGTAGCTGATCGCCTAGTCTCGTCTCCTGGAGCGCTACAATATCATTCCTGTAAACCAGGGTTTCTAGAATAGAGCACCGTTGTTTTATACTGGGGCAGTTCCAATACTGAATACGGATATTCCTGAATCCCAGACGGTGACACTTGAGTCTAAAACGCCTTAAAACACCACACTTACCTTTTCGTTTTCTGCCTGCCCGGCACCCACGTCGCCTCGTTAAGTTGACTGCCGACAGCTCGGAGAGCACACGTTGTTCCGCCATGTTGAAAAGCCGAAAACCACAGTAATCACACACGCTTGGAAAAATTCACTCGAGGATTGCTTCGCTCGATGCACGAAACTCCGTAGCATCCGCGCAGATCTTGAATAGAAACTCCTGGTTTTACATCCTGGCACACAAATTACACGCAAGAGATGAATTAATCCATCTCCTACGCGAAAAAATTAACGATCGCAAAATAACACGACCGTCCGTAGCCATCGTGAAACCGGAAGCGGTGTCTGCGAAGAATGGTATTAAGTGGCAAGTCAAAATCACAAATACTGAAGTATTTGAAAGATCAGGTTGTGTGACGGTGTGTTCCATGGTCAGTCTTGGTTGACTTAAGTGGATATGACATCTTAGGAGGATGGATGATGGTAGAATACCAAACGACATCTTTTTTAGTGAATTACAGATGGGTAGGAGATCTCAGGGTCGGCCTCTGCTACGATACAAAGATGTCTGTATGCGGGACATGATTGATACAAGCACTGATAATGCACATTGGGAGCAAGTCGCTGCTGAACGTGTTGCATTGAGGGCAACTATCAGAAATGGAATAAAGACAAAGGAAAAATTGATTGTAGATAAAGCACACACGGAGCGTGAGAGAGTAAGATGGTGCATGATGGTGGAAATGACCATGTTTTCACATGCATCCACCATGGACGAACATTTAAAACGCGAATTGACCTTATCAGTCACACTCGCCACCGTCATGGATTGTAGTTATTATGCCTTTTTGAAGCAGAATGTACCAAACTATTGTTTGGTATGTAACTATATATTTCTTCAGTCATGTGATGGGAAGAGAGACATTGGAGGGCATTATGATAACTGGAAACATCAAGGGGAAGAGAGGCAGAGGCATATCAAGAGAAATCATACTGGATGGACTGAGACGTTGGCATGGAGGAATATCATCAGTAGAGATGATCCAGAACACCAAAGACTGAGATCTGTGGAAAGCCATGAACGCCTACGCCAGCTGTCAGGGCACTTGATGATGATGATGATATATATATATATATATATATATATATATATATATATATATATATATATATATATATATATATATATATATATATATATATAATCCCGGACGGGCCCCCAAATAGCCTGTCACCGTCCTAGATACCTAGGGGAATGAAACTCGGGCTCATACAGGCATCAAACTCCGTTCAGATACAATCTAATATCATTTATTTATATTATGTTACAGTAAGCTGGCGAAGTAAGGTTTTCGCAAGCCAGCAACCCTCAAGTTGCGTATCACAGGAGTTTACAATAAAGCAATAATACATGATTATTACAACAACTCTATCAGCTATCTAACGTATGCATAAGACCCCTAAATACACTTGGGTTTTAAGCTATCAAGTCCCCCTTAAGGTAAGCCGTGTTGCTTCTTCGATGTCCAGTCCGTGTCTGCCCTCTAACGTGTCTCGATCGGACACGGGCTGTAACTCTCCTTGAGCTTCTCGTGGAACAGGTCCTGGCACGCGGTCAGCGTGTCCACGGAGCTGTAGGTGAACTGACCTATGCTTCTCGAAGGCTCTGGATTGTTCGAGCATTCGAGTGTGTCTCCCTTGTATTGGGGTTATTCCCCTTCTCTAATTCCCTTCTATCTTTATGTTTCTACTGACTCCATGTGAGACTCTGACATATGTATATATATGTATGTATGTATAAATATATATATGTCACAACTTATTATATCAGCTAGAACGGCTGTGGTTATGTTTAGGGTATGTCAGTGATAATATTATACCGGACTCCTTATCAACAACTATGCGTCACTAGAGAACACTGACTTGCACACACATCTAAATATTACTGAACACGATGAAGTACAATTTACATGAACTGTCAGAAACCAATACACATATGTCTTTCACGGTACGTCAGCATACAATCCTGCCTTCTAAAGGCCTTCTTATTATCGCGAGTATAAACTGTTACGCCATTCTCATCCTTAGTCCGAGAGTAACCACTGAACTACACTGAGTATATAATTAGTTTAGTTTAGTTTAGTCGACGGGGGAACATCACGGCACACGGGTGTAACCCATAAGTGATCTGTTCTACTTCTAACTCAAGCCCGAGTCCGGATAATCTCAGCTCAGTACACGAACTCCATAACACCTGCGAGAATCCAGAAATAATTTCTTAAAAATTTCATTTTAACTCGAAATTTTGCCTGGACAGCGCCGTTAGGCTACTCTTTTCCGACTTCAGCCAGAAAAATTTTAAGCCAGCTAGAGAAGCAAAGTGTCTTCCCACCTACCCTGGGAGAGTACCGTCCCAAAATAGAAACCTGGACATTTTCAGCAGATTTTGCCCATGATGTCTATGAAGGTTTCCACTCAGGCATTGACACCTTTGCTGCAGCGATCGATCTTGAGGACGCGTACAACAGAGTACCATTGGATTTTCTAATGCGTCAGCTTCTTGAACTCAGGATAAGTCCATTCCTCCTTACTTGAATCGCTGCAGCCCTCTTCCAAAGGAAAGTATTTTCTCAAATGTGGCAGTTGGACTTTGGAACCAACAACAATATTTCCTGGCCTACCACAGTGATCACCATTATCTCCGGTGCTATTCAACGCCTACACTGTGAGAATCACCAGAGAGCAGATCACTGGACCGTGGAGGACATGTCATATGCCAACGATGTTTTAGTGTATTGTCAACTGCAAACCGAACTCAATCGCATAAGTACTTGGTGTGCTGAAACTGGGGAATTGGTCAACCAAAAAAAAGGCAACAGTGACATGGTTCTCTTTAAATAATCAAATTGTCAACACTCCAACACCAACTGTTAATCTGTGTTCAGAGACTGTGGACAGAACGCAGGCAATTAATTACCAGGGGATACGTTTTGATCGAAGCCTTGCTTATAATGAGCACATAGACGAGGTGATAACAAAGGCCAAACGGGGTTTGACTGCGGTGCGGATATGGCGGCAGCAAACTGTGAGCAGCGCCATCTATGCCTCCTATACAAGAGGCTGGTCATGTCTGTTCTTGAGTATGCGATGGCGATTCTGACTCTCAGCCGTAAGCAGATAGAAAGGATGGAAAGGATACAAAACGAACCTATGCGCATTATTCTAGAATGTACAAGAGATACAGCATGCAGGGCGATGCGCTACCTTCTCGACTTTCCAACCATTGAAGACAAACTACAAACTTGCAGACCACCTGCCTAACTCAAAGTTAACACAAACACACAACATCCACTGCAGAGTGAAATTAGGAAGTGAAGGGCAGCAGGTTAAAAAGAGGAAGGTCGTGGATAGGTCACGCCAAAGACATTCTTAAACAGGTGTGTTCACTGGAGGACTTAGAACCTGGCGAGAAGTGGGTACAAGTGCCAACAGATTTCTGTTCGTCCTTTTCAGCTTGCATCCATCTAGACAGTAAATGCAGACAAGAAAATCCGGCTGCTGTGGAGGCTGAAGTACAAGAGTTGATTTTCGAGAATTCGTTAGACGGTGATGCTCTCATCTACACAGATGGGTCGGTCGTCCGACATGTAAGACGCTCATGGGTCTTTACGGCGTGGGCCGGAGGGAGAATTGTGAAGGGGGACTCCGGTGCTTTTGTTGAGACCACAAGTAGCCTGACTATGGAAGTCATGGCAGTAAGTAAAGCATTAACATGGCTCGAGACACAGACATTCAATAGGGCATGTTTCCTTAGCGAATCAATGAACATGCTCAAAGGATAGAGACGAAGAGAGTGGATACTGTCTCTGGAGCAGTCTCGGCTAACTATGATTAGTTTCATCTTCGTGCCAGGTCATGCGGGAGTACAAGGAAGTGAGCGGGCTGACAAGTTCGCAGGTAAGGCTACTGTGGAGAGAGGGAAAAAGCAGCGCCTGAAGCAAGATATAACAATATGAACTGGAAACAAATAGGTATACTAAGTTCCTGCGAGAAGAAACGTACTAAACATCAATACGTTGCACATTCCTTACAAGGAGATCCATCTCGTATCCCGAAATACATGTGAAAATCCAAAATCAGAAGCACTCAATAAATATATAAAATAAATAATATAATAAAATAAAATACACACAAACGCTTACAATACGACACACAGAACGACCGACGTTTCGATTCTCAGAATCTTTGTCAAGGACAGGACAACACGGATAGATAGGACAACGAAATATAAAAAGCACAAAACTAAAAATCACCACCACTCTGTATCCACGTGGGAGCAGAAAAGAAAAGACGGATATGCCAGTATATGCACCATGGACCAGGCTGACATTATGAATGCGCTACGAGAAGTAAGACGTTTGCGAGAACCAATTGATGACTGCGAATCCACAACCATGGTCAGACTGCGAGAACAGCAAATTAAAAGAGGTGTGGCCAAACAAGAACACTACGTAGGAAGCAAAGAAGATTGATAAACCAACACAGAACTGGTGTCGTTAGCCGCTACACGCTGCGGGATTTGCTGAGGAGGGGATCCGATCACTTATGGACTGAATGGTTCGATGTGCAATGAGGATGATCTGTGGATTAATTAACTAACTTTCCAATTTCCAACTGCCAAGGGATGTTTTACTTGCTCAACAATAAACACTGGCGTCCGATCTCACTACCCAGAAACCACGGGAAACTTTGTTACTAGAAGTCCACGTGAAAAAATCCCGACCCTTACGGTGGTTTGAACCCGGGACCTTCAACACTCTAGGCGGACACCACACCACTCAGCCCCTATACACTGAGTATATACTTTGGGGGAAGTTTTCTCCTCAACTTGCCCACGCCTCGCTCCGGACCCAGTCTCCCTAACTTGCCCTGAGACTCAATGCCTCACCTGTCTGTCTCTCCAGTTTATATCGGGACAGTTAGTTACCCCATTGAGAATCCAGTTAACTCTTGACCAGTTACTCAGGATTCCCACGACTCTTCACTACACTACATGCGAGATTTCCCTTTGTTATCTGTTTCCTTGACACTTTCTACTTGCTTACTGCTGATTTACATTAACACGCGCTTGCAATACGATCCAACTGTACTGGGACCATCCCGTTTGCTGGACATTTTATTAAACTTCTTGACCCCCACATCTCCAAACTCGCACCGTGCTTTGACCGTTTCTCACGGTTGTCACAATATATATATATATATATATATATATATATATATATATATATATATATATATATATATATATATATATATATATATATATATATATATATATATATATATATATTGTAGTGTGTGTAAAGAATGAATGTCGTATTAGTTACTTGTTCTTCTTTACCACTTTAGTGTCGTCCCTGGAGTGAAGAGAATCTATACCCACATTTGTTTTAATTCAATATCTCTATTCTGGAGATATCCAGCAGACTCCGTCCACACACTCCCTCAATCTGAAGACACCTTCCTCTCACTCTTACTCACCCCTGGATCATGCCCCCTCTCATTCTTCCCCAACATAACATACTTGACAACTCTCGCTTCAACAAATAAAAACAAGAAATTTATTAAAGCAAAGAGTATATGTAGGAGAAGTGTATGTGTGTATAAGGTGTAGAAGGTGTGACGTGTATTCTATATCGTCTATAGACTCAGATCAGTGTTCAAGAGTAGTTCATTCTCATCCCTGTGCTGAAGACACACCAGCACCATGTATCCCATACAGGTAGCCTCACCCAGGTGATGCTCTTCCGGTCACGTGAAGACTTCCTCCGTTGTCTCTGGAACCACTAGGATGCTTGGACACCCCTGACAAACACTGTCTAATTAGAGTCTGATTCACACTATGAACTTCCTCGGTTATTTAACGGATTGTTACTCAGGAAATTCTAATCCTATTGTCACTGATAGTTGAGAAATCTTAATGGATCTAGAGTCACTGGTTCTAAAGATTCCTCATATTAACACCACAATCTAACTGTTCTGGGTAACAGTATAAATTATGCAATGTTCTGACTGTTTATTGGTACATCTATCACTTGGCTAAACCTCCCTCTCGTCAACATGTACTGCTCAGCAGAAGCCAGGTTCCCGCAAACCAACTTGGGTATAAGCCCTATGTAGCGGCCTCTCAGCAACCTCTGTCTTCAGATGCTGAGCCATCATTGTCAAACTTTGAAACTGCTTCTTCGAAGTAAATCCTCTCCCACTCACGTGGAACACTCAAGGGGAACTGTACATGGAACCTGTAGAGCAGATAACATCATGGTGAGGGCAACTCAGTCCTGGCCAGAATTTGGCAAATGTAGGCCAATCACAGCATTCAGATCTATAACTGAGATCCGATCTCTGTCATACGGCCAAATAACTCAATCATATGATCTGAGACATGGCAACACCAGGAAAGACTAAAGGAACGGGTAGATACCCAGCAGATGCCCTACTGAAGATCCTACCATTACACATTCCCCTCCTCCCTCTCAACCATCCTTAATCTCTCTAATTATTATTCCACTACATTGTCCTCAACTTCCCGAGTAAGATGATATATCACAAGCTACTTGAAGCCACACAATAGAATACTAGTGCCGACGCTCCTATGATACTTTCTAGCACCGCACTTATAGAACATTCTATCACTAATCATACTACATTATATCACTACACAGTACTGTACTCTATTCATAATCATACTCTTAAGTTAGATATAATTAATTGCCTACCATATGTCTATTCCTGTTGTTACTCGAGAAACTAGGCAATCCGATTGGATCTATGTCCGTGGATAACTATCACTACTTAGATAGGCTAGTCCCTCTAATATACCACAACTGGGAATTATCCCCAATTCTACACTTCAGAATGTTTTCCTCGACTCCATCCACCTGTTTACTGCACTGGGTTTTATATAGGTGCTTGAGTGAGTCACCGGAAAGTCCAGACGCCAATCAGTCCAGAATCTGGCTTTGTCCTCCTGTTTCCAGACTAACCAGAGTCAATTAGCTGTCAATTTTCCTTTTCATCTGGGGAGTTCTTTGTCTCATCCAACAAATATCCGGGTTGTCTGTAAGCCAAAGACCTTTCTCCCATTACATAATCCTTCTGACCTCTAGCAGGCATTATGTCTATCACTTGCAACGACCAACTTCCGTTTTGTAGACAAATGTCGCCAGTACACACCTGTCGAACAACATCCTGTCATCAACTTGTCGACTATGTGTAGACAACTCGACGTGACTCCCTTTGATCTCATACACACTGTTGACCAGGTGTCGAGAATCTGTATAGACGTATTTTCCTCAGTTTGTTCACCATAAAAGAGTCAAATGTGTTAGCAAAATAATGTCGGGTTTGGTTATCATTGATCGACTGACAAGTTAATTTATCCTGTGACATATATATATATATATATATATATATATATATATATATATATATATATATATATATATATATATATATATATATATATATATATAGACAGACTGACAGCGATAGATGCAATGCGTTTTGTGTGTTGTTTAACACACACATTAGTCACTTGTTAAAGGTCGAAGAATTTATCACGGTTTCTCTGCATACGCCAGTTTAGTGGAAAGAGAATAACATGATATTGAGTTTAAAATTATCGTATTATACAATTAAAATTACTGTGCGAATGTGTGTATATTTCAACTTCTAGGAATTGTCTAATTACATTATTTTATGTTTTGTTATTGTTGCAGTATATACCTGAAAAGATGCGGCGAAATATTCCAGGCAATAAATCGTGCAATCTATTGTTTATATCTTCCTTATTTAAAGACTGACAGTAGATTATTTAAAAAAAATTTCTCCTGTAAGATGAAGTAGGTATATATTTTAGCAATGTCCAAAGATAATTGCACTTACAGCCGGTTAGGACTGAAAAAGAAATCAACAAAATTATAAACAATGTCTTTCTTTCAAGTAACATAATTATATACAGAAAATAAAATAAACAGACAAATTAATTACAAGACTATATATATATATTCAATCATATTGTCAACACTCCAACACCAACTGTTAATCTGTGTTCAGAGACTGTGGACAGAACGCAGGCAATTAATTACCAGGGGATACGTTTTGATCGAAGCCTTGCTTATAATGAGCACATAGACGAGGTGATAACAAAGGCCAAAAGGGGTTTGACTGCGGTGCGGATATGGCGGCAGCAAACTGTGAGCAGCGCCATCTATGCCTCCTATACGAGGGGCTGGTCATGTCTGTTCTTGAGTATGCGATGGCGATTCTGACTCTCAGCCGTAAGCAGATAGAAATGATGGAAAGGAAACAAAACGAAGCTATGCGCATTATTCTTGGATGTACAAGATATACAGCATGCAGGGCGATGCGCTACCTTCTCGACTTTCCAACCAATGAAGACAAACTGCAAACTTGCAGACCACCTGCCTAACTCAAAGTTAACACAAACACACAACATCCACTGCAGAGTGAAATTAGGAAGTGAAGGGCAGCAGGTTAAAAAGAGGAAGGTCGTGGATAGGTCACGCCAAAGACATTCTTAAACAGGTGTGTTCACTGGAGGACTTAGAACCTGGCGAGAAGTGGGTACAAGTGTCAACAGATTTCTGTTCGTCCTTTTCAGTTTGCATCCATCTAGACAGTAAATGCAGACAAGAAAATCCGGCTGCTGTGGAGGCTGAAGTACAAGCGTTGATTTTCGAGAATTCGTTAGACGGCGATGCTGTCATCTACACAGATGGGTCGGTCGTCCGACATGTAAGACGCTCATGGGTCTTTACGGCGTGGGCCGGAGGGAGAATTGTGAAGGGGGACTCCGGTGCTTTTGTTGAGACCACAAGTAGCCTGACTATGGAAGTCATGGCAGTAAGTAAAGCAATAACATGGCTCGAGACACAGACACTCAATAGGGCATGTTTCCTTAGCGAATCAATGAACATGCTCAAAGGATAGAGACGAAGAGAGTGGATACTGTCTCTGGAGCAGTCTCGGCTAACTATGATTAGTTTCATCTTCGTGCCAGGGCATGCGGGAGTACAAGGATGTGAGCGGGCTGACAAGTTCGCAGGTAAGGCTACTGTGAAGAGGAGACGCACCATGGACCAGGCTGACATTATGAATGCGCTACGAGAAGTAAGACGTTTGCGAGAACCAATTGATGACTACGAATCCACAACCATGGTCAGACTGCGAGAACAGCAAATTAAAAGAGGTGTGGCCAAACAAGAACACTACGTAGGAAGCAAAGAAGATTGCTAAACCAACACAGAACTGGTGTCGTTAGCCGCTACACGCTGCGGGATTTGCTGAGGAGGGGATCCGATCACTTATGGACTGAATGGTTCGATGTGCAATGAGGATGATCTGTGGATTAATTAACTAACTTTCCAATTTCCAACTACCAAGGGATGTTTTACTTGCTCAACAATAAACACTGGCGTCCGATCTCACTACCGAGAAACCACGGGAAACTTTGTTATTAGAAGTCCACGTGAAAAAATCCTGACCCTTACGGTGGTTTGAACCCGGGACCTTCAGCACTCTAGGCTACTCCACGACTCTTCACTACACTACATGTGAGATTTCCCTTTGTTATCTGTTTCCTTGACACTTTCTACTTGCTTACTGCTGATTTACATTGACACGCGCTTGCAATACGATCTAACTGTACTGGGACCATCCCGTTTGCTGGACATTTTATTAAACTTCTTGACCCCCACATCTCCAAACTCGCACCGTGCTTTGACCGTTTCTCACGGTTGTCACTATATATATATATAGACAGACTGACAGCGATAGATGCAATGCGTTTTGTGTGTTGTTTAACACACACATTAGTCACTTGTTAATGGTCGAAGAATTTATCACGGTTTCTCTGCATACGCCAGTTTAGTGCAAAGAGAATAACATGATATTGAGTTTAAAATTATCGTATTATACAATTAAAATTACTTTGCGAATGTGTGTATATTTCAACTTCTAGGATTTGTCTAATTACATTATTTTATGTTTTGTTATTGTTGCAGTATATACCTGAAAAGATGCGGCGAAATATTCCAGGCCATAAATCGTGCAATCTATTGTTTATATCTTCCTTATTTAAAGACTGACAGTAGATTATTTTTAAAAAATTTCTCCTATAAGATGAAGTAGGATATATTTTAGCAATGTCCAAAGATAATTGCACTTACAGCCGCTAACGTCTGAAAAAGAAATCAACAAAATTATAAACAATTTCTTTTCATGTAACATAATTATATACAGAAAATAAAATAAACAGACAAATTAATTACAAGACTATATATATATATATAGAGAGAGAGAGAGATTATGGTCGTCACTAGGAAGAACGAAATACTACATTATAATATACAAGTAAATGGGATTTGATTGATTGATTGATTGGTTTAGGAACCGACATCACAGCATTCGGGACATTCCCATAAGCGCTCCGTCCCCATCCTCAGCAGCCAGCGAAGAGTTCCAACACTAATAGTTCCAGTGGCAATCTGATTATATGTCCGTCTCGCCTTTCCTCCGAGCGTCGAGCGTCGGCCAGATCCCCTCGTCACACCTCGTTGTCTCATTCTTACCAGACCATGGTGATCCATCTGCTCCTCCGAGGTGTACACGTGCTCCCACAAGGCCGCAACCACGTCTGCCTTGTCATGCATCAATACTCCACCAAATTTTGCCGAGCCAGCCAATCTGTCCGCCTGTTCATTCCCCAGCACACCGGCATGCCCAGGAGAAAAGATCCAGGTGATGCTTACTACCCGTGACCTCCGAAGCGAAGCAAGCCACTCTGCACGAAGCCTGCCTGTTCTCACCCTTCTCAGCATGCTTTCTGAGTCAGTTACAATCACAATGTGTGTATGTATCGTGTTTTCTATCCAGCGGAAAGCTGCACTGACCGCCTCCACCTCCATTCTTAAGCTAGATGTAGTGTTATCATACGCCAGGCTCTCCTGCACCAAACGCCGACCATTAGTTTTTGCCAAGAACCCCCAGACACTTCTCCTACCTCTCAACACTGATCCATCCGTGTAGATAATCACATCACCCGGGCGAGTATTTTTCTGAATTAGTTGCTGAATTTCCACTTCCGTGGCCCCTGCTGGCCACTCCCTGCACTCCCGGCTCAATGTTATTACAACTCTGCACAAGTCTGACTGCACGGCTGGCACTCTGACCCACTCCTCTCCTCGCCTGATGTTCTCCAAGGGGCACACCTGTCTGATCGTATCCTCCGCCTGAGCCATCCATGATTTCCCTCTTATCAGTCTCTGACCCTTTTCTACGTCCAGCGCCTCATGCAACGGGTGATCTGTGTCTGCAGCTACTCTGAGGTATGCCTTCGCTTGCATCACCTTGTGCCTACTAGCAACAGTAGGCAGACCAAGGATGTACCGCATACACACTACTGGAGTGTCTCTAGTGCATCCCAGAATGACCCGCATCGCTTCATTCTGTATGCGCTCTAATTTCACCAGCTGACTCTTTGAGACAGTGAGCAGTCCTAGTCCATAATCAATCACTGAGAGGATCAAGTGCTGGTATAGTGTGAAGAGCATTCTCTGCTCTGTGTCCATTGCAGCCATAGTTTTAAGTGCATTGAGTCCCTTTTGAGATCTTGTCACAACCGTCTCCACATGGTCCTTGAAGGACAGACTCCTGTCAAATGTGATTCCCAGATACTTCAGTTTGTTCTCTCTGTTGACACTTCTACCATCTATCGTGAGGCTTGGGGTATCATCTCTCACAATCCTGTTGTCCAGAGAGCACCACAACACCGCAGCCTTTTCCGGTGATGAAATAGTGCACAGCAACAGCACTCATTTCAGTGCACCAGTCAATCACTTTGTCCACTGTCACCTGTAGCTCCTGGGCTGTTTGATCCCTATTTCTCCCCTGCCTGTATGCAAGAATATCATCTGCAAATGTTAGAATCCTTCCAACCCCTGGTGCTTCTAGGTATGCAATCTTGCTCGTATACACATTAAAGATCACGGGTGAGATTGCAGATCTCTGTGGCAGTCCCGGGGTTAAAATATGTGGCTCTGAGGTCCATGCGCCTAGACGGAGAGCAACTTGACGAGAATGCAGGACGGCTGCTATCCAGTTCACCAACCAGGGATTGACCCCCTTCTCCATAAGTGCGGTCATCAAAATATCATAGCGAACTCTATTGTACGCATCTTCGCGATCAAGCGCTGCCGCCATCGTTTCCTGTCTACTCTGGAACCCCTCATAAACGTCAAAGGCAAAGGTGGCTGAATTTGACCAGGTATCTTTTCCTGGCCTGTAGCTCCCCAGGCCTCTTGGAAGAAGCTTCTCCCTTTCCAAAAAATCCTGCAGCTTAACAGCGACTACCTTCTCTAAAACCTTCCCAAATGTATTTTGAAGGGTGATGATCCTAAAGCCGCAAGCTTTGAATGATCCTTGTATGGTTTTGGGAGAGGGATGAGGTAGCTATGCAGCCAATCCTGCGGTACTGACGCTGTCCTAATGCTCTGATTAAAGCAGCCGGCCATCTCCTTCAGGTCTACATCGCTCAAAGCCTTCATGTGGCCATACCTGACACTGTCAGGCCCTGGTGCCGTGTCTTTTGCCTTCTGCAAAATATATTTAACATCTTCAAACAGTATGATGTCTTCGTAAGGCATATTCTCTATTGTGCCAGATAATTCCACTCTAACTGCATCCCTGGTATCCGCATCACTATGATTGGTCTGCTCTAAAAATATCTGGAGAAACGCCTCTCCTTTCTCCTTGTCTGTTGTCACGCGTACCCCATCCTCTTTATAAATTGTTCCCACTGTCATAGGCCGATCTTTTCTTTGCATTTGTCTGTACAGTTTCCAGAATTTATGCAGTGTTTTATCACCTCCAATCTCCTTCATAAAACATTCCCATTTTACTTTCTTGGCCTCTGCAGCACATCGCTTGAAAGCCTCCACCTTGTCTTTCTTGTCATTTTCCGCTATGTCCACTTCCTCTCGTGAGCTTAGGGGTGTCTGTCGCAATTTCCTTAGCTGCTTCACTGCAGCTCTCTTTGCTTTCCACGCATTGTCTACTTCTGGGGTCCACCATGGGGGCTGCAAAAAAGGAGTTTTAACAGTCCTGTTGCATGCCCCATGTCTGAGGCGTCGAAGAAGGCTGTCGCTCCGCTCATACCGAAAGGTCTTGCGCGCTCTCCCAGCCTTAACTTTCCTGGACTTAGAGATCAGGACTGAGCATGGCATGTGATCACTCCCATGGTCATTCAAAACAGTCCACTTTACATCAAGGACTGATGACTGGGAGACAAGTGCCAAATCAATAGCAGTATCTGCATCGCCAGGCCTCATTGCCATTCTAGTCGGCCTACCATCATTTATGCAGACCACCTCGGAGTCCACCATGGCATCCGCAAGTGCAATTCCTTGTCGATTTTCTCCACTACTGTCCCAATCTCTGTTTCTCGCATTGAAGTCTCCACATATGAGTAGCCTATCACCTGGTAAGTCCTCTAATTCATTAAGCCAGTCCCATTGTTCCTTTCTGACAAAACAGTCCACAAATGTAAATGTAAATGGGAATATTCTTCAACAAGTGAATAGGTACAATTATCTTGGAACAGTAATAACATCTGATGGGAGATGTCTTGAAGAGATTAGAACAAGAATCGCTATGGCAAAAGTAGCCTTTAGCAAGATGAAAAACATACTGACCAATAAAAAGATGTCAATTGAAACGAGAAAAAGAGTGTTGAGGTGCTACATAGAACCTGTACTTTTATATGGATGTGAAGCTTGGACAATGAGCAGTCAAGCTGAAAAACATATGATGGCTGTAGAAATGTGGTTTCTGAGGAAAATGCAAAGAATACCATGGACAGCCAGAAAGACCAATGAACAAGTCCTCAAGAAACAAATGAAGATCGTAAACTGATTTGAGACATTAGACGTAGACAGTCACAATTTTTTGGGCATGTATGGATTGGAGAACTTAGTGACAACTGGCAAGATCGAGGGGAACAGACCAAGAGGAAGACCGAGAGGAAAATACCTGGATGGCTTGGCCACATGGCATGGACGAGACAGGAACACTGAGCTGATCCACGACTCTGGTGATCGAGTGAAATGGCGAGTCATGACCGCCCACGCTTTCCGGCATGGCACATGATTGATTAAAAAAAAACATATCGGGAAACATCAGAAAGAAAAATGCAGTGGTACCTCGGGTTACGGACTTAATTCGTTCCAGAACTCCGTTCGTAACCAGAAACGTTCGTAACCCGAAACACTGAAATCAATGAAATAAAGACAATCCGTTTCAAGATGAAAGTATCGTTCTTTTTTTAAATTAACATCCGGTCGTTTGCCTGACAAAATGCAAACAATACGTGTACTTCACGTATTAAATAAAAAGAAAGTAAACAATCAAATGAATTAAATGTAAAATAAAAAGAGATTTAGTCTATCTTTATCAAGAAAACGATCATGGGAAATTTGTCACTTTCATTGTTATTCTGAATCATTAAAGACCACGCAGGCCCTGGATGGCTCAGGGAGAAGTATATAAGTCTATATAACTATAAGTCAGGTGTTTGATCTAGAGACCATCAATCGTGAAAGAGAGTGGGTTGAAGTTCCGGATGACATGACGTGCAGGCACAATGTAATAATAACACTGGGTCGTGAGTGCAGAGAATGGGCAGCGGGCCGCATTGAGTTTGAAGTACAACAGCTAATCCAGAGCAACACACATCAAGGTGACATAGTCATCTACACCGATGGGTCAGTGGTGAGAAACAGACGTTGTGGCTGGGGCTTTATTGCAAAGGCTAATGGGTGAGTCTTGAAAAAGGAGACATATGAGACTACGACCTCCAGCATGAGAATGGAGGTGGAGGCAGTAACAGCTGCATTCCGGTGGCTAGAGGAGACTACTGCAACACACGTTGTGCTCATTACGGATTCAAAGAATATGCTTAGCAAGGTGGAGAAAGGAATGTTTCGTGTGGAATGGCTCTCGTCGCTTCAGAGGTCACAGATTGTGAGAATTGTATGGATATTTTGCCCTGGCCACGCGGGTGTACGGGGAAATGAACAGGCTGATAGGCTAGCAGGGAATGCACCTCATGGTGGTATCTTGCCTGATTGACAAGGGGGAGGTGGTCGTGCGCTTGTGGGACCAGGTCGAGAAGGCGGAGGAACAAATTGAGAACCCATATGTGGAAAGAATGAGATTGCGGGGGATCGGCAGGGGTTCTGGAAGAATCTCAAAATTGAGAGGGAAGACCAGGAGAACTTTTAATCAGATAGTGGTGGGAACGATTAGTAGAATGACTCTTCGCTGGCTGTTGAACGAGGGGACTGAGCAGTGATGTCGGTTCTTAGCTCAACTCAACTTAACTCTGAATCATTAGTTTCAGGAGTATCTTGTCGCTGTTTCTTGACAGCCGACTGGGAATCTTCTGCACCAAGAAACTATCAAGAGAAATGTGTCGCTTCCTTTGCTGGAGAATCTTTCTGAAGTGGGCCATCGTGTTATAATTCATCAGGTTTACTGCCCTGTTAGCAACAAGTTTGTTTGGATGATGGTTCACAATGAAGTCTTCAACGTCTGCCCGCTTGCTGCAAACTTCTTTAATCCTGGGAGTTGAAATGGTCACTGACTCCTCATCATCGGGCGACTGCTCCTCTTTAATATCTTTAGATGTTCATTCTGAAGATCCACAAGCTCATCTGTAGTATTGTTTGTAAATGTACGCGATCGTTTGTCTCAAACGTTACACCTTGCTCTCTCTATCTCTCTCTCTTCTCTCTCCACCGTCTTCTTGGTTTACCTCGTTGTCTACGGTCATTTATTTCCTGAGTGTAAGCGAGTTTTGTTTCCCTATTATCTTCCATTCTTTCATTTGGAGCAGTTGAAGATGGTATCCAGGTATTTGTATGTTTCTTTTCTTTTAATGGTCATATTATCCATTTGTATGTGGCCAGAGTTTTTAGCCATTCCTTATCTTGAAATTACCATATATTCTGTCTTATCTTGGTTAATAACCAGCCCCATCTGTTGGGCTTTTCCCTTTAAGTGAGTCAATATTTCCAATGTCTTTTGTTCATTTCCCTCTATAATATCTATATCATCTGCATAACCAAGCAGCTTGGATGTTCCTCCAATATCACAGTCCTCCTTTACCTTCCTTACAACTTTCTCTAGAGCCAGATTGAAGAGTAGCGGCGATAGTGCATCACACTGTTTCAGGCCAGATGTTATTTGGAAAGGGTCTGATTTCCTGCCTTTATATGTTACTATATTATAAGTATCTTCCATGCATAGTCTGGTCATGTTGATTAACTTCTTTGGTATTTCAAATTCCTGCATAGCATTCCATAGACTATTCCTATGGACATTATCATAAGCCTTTTTAAAATCCACAAAAATGTTATGGAGATCTCTTTTATATTCCCAATTTTTCTCGGGTATTTGTCGTAAGATGAATATCTGATCTATTGTTGATCTGTTGTGTCTAAAACCCGCCTGGTAGTCACCTAATATGTCTTCTGAATATGGTTTTAGTATATTTAGTAATACTGCAGATAGTATCTTATAGCTTGTGGACAGTAGTGATATTCCTCTATAATTTCCACATTGGAACTTGTCTCCTTTCTTAAAGATAGGTATCAATAATGACTCTTTCCAGTCTTGAGCTAATTTTTCTGTTCTCCAGATTTTTATTATTAGTTCGTATAGCTTTAGATGTAATGCATGGCCACCTGCCTTTATACATTCAGCAGCAATTCCGTCAGCCCCAGTTGCCTTATTATTTTTAAGTCGTGTGATTACATATAGGATTTCTTCAAATGCAGGTTCTTCAATTTGTGGTTCACACGTTAGAACCGCTTCCTGTGGGAAAGTATTACCTGGAGCTTCACAATTTAGTAATTCAACAAAATATTCTTTCCATGTGTTGCACATTTCCTCATTGGTATTTATCATATTCCCATTTTTGTCTTTTAAACCATATGTGTTGTGTTGGTGCCCTCGTTTCATTGACCTCTGTTCTTTAAAAAACTTTCTGGATTCGTTTTTCTGTTGATTAGTTTCCATATCTTTGATTATATTACTCATATATTCTCGCTTCTGCTGTCGAACTATTTTTGTAGCCTCTCTATTTTCATTTCTATATTGCTCTTCCTTTTGGATGTTGTTGATGTCATTTAACCATAAATGTCTGGCATTCTTTTTCCTAATGACTGCTTCTTCACATTTTTGATTGAATCATCTGCTTTTTCTATGCGTGGTTAACACACCGAGACATTCTTCTGTGGTAGATTGAATTGTATTCTTGATGTTCAACCAAGTTTGGTCAACTCTTTCCTCCAAAAGGTTTTGCAGAGTTTCAAGTTTACATTTTATTTCATCTGTAAATTTCTCTTTGACTGTAATTTCTTGTAGTTTTTCTCGGTTATATGTTGGGTGTAATCTTTGTAATTTAGTATAGAAAGCTCTCTTAAGTTTTATTTTGAATTTTGCTCCAACAAGGAAGTGATCGCTGTGGCACTAAGCCCCTCTATAACTTCTAACTTGTTGTATGTTTGATGCATGTTCTGTTGTTAGCCATTCATCGCCATGTTATATTCATGGATCATTTTCGGCTTGCTTTGCGGTTTTCGCAATCCGCTCTCAACAGTTCCAACTACAGACTTGGTAGAGACAACAATGCATGGTTTTTTAGCTTTTTTATCTCTCCATGCCACACACAATATTCTTTCTCCTTCAAGAAACCACTTCATCTCTTGATGCTGAAGTCGCAAATGCTTCAACTCAGGAGGGAAGCCTACTCGGTTGACATTCAGTGTCCCTGTATAATTGAAATTGTTGGAATGCAGATAATCAATCAGAGCTTTCGAAGTGTAGAATCTGTCAGCAAAGATGTGATGGCCAGCTCCGAGAACATTCAGTAGTGTGGCAAACACTTTCACTGCATGAGCAGTTGTGAGATCTAAATCTGGACTGTATTCATCTGACTGACAAAATACAGTCATCAGACACCTCAGCTGAAGACGAAGTTCCACTAGTAATATCTTTATCACCACGTGCTAAAATGTTAGATTCACAGATATAACTGCATCTGAATCACTATTATCGGAATCACTATTGTTTAAAACAGTTTCGAATAATAATCTAGCTTGATCTGAAGTCATTCTACGTGGACGCATATTGGTGGGCGTTTCCATTGTGAAAAACCAAAACAAACAAATTAACACTACCTTAAAACTGAAAATTCACAAGAATCCAATATTAGAAAACGATTGACCGCACCAAGATGGCGTAGAGATCTTTCGGCTGTACGACTTTTTAGTTTACTGTAACTTAAAATTCCGAAACGGAGCAGAAATATGTGAAATAAACCACTGATCATTTTGTGGGACGAAAAGGGCGGACTGCCATCTCAGGAAATACATCGTGTCCACAGATGGGATCACGGTAGCGAAAGAGTTAAAATGTGATCTATTTGATTATAGGTTCTCTTGTCACATGATTTCCAAGTTTGTTTGTGTATATTCTTCCTTTGTAGTCTGGTACTGCTAATCTGCAGTCCTTTGGCTTCTGTCAGGTTGATGACTCTCCATCCATTATCATTTGAAGTTGTATGTAAGCTTTCCATACCGGCCACTTTTTTATGAGTTTGCTCTCTACCTATTTTTGCATTGAAGTCTCCCAGCACAATCAGGATGTCCTGTTTGAGGGTTTCTTCTATGACATCTTCCAAATCATTATAAAAGTATATATATATATATCTACTGTACTATACCTCAGACCACTCAGTCGGCAAGTCAGTGTTCCAACAATTGCTGGATTACATCTCATTGACTATTGTGCTAAGTGATGTAGGAACCAATACATTCACTCTGTTCCGTGTTACTCAGCCTCAAGAATGCACAAGTACTCACCTGCAGTTGCTAGTATTGCCAGCAGAGCGAGTAAAGCACTCACAATAGCGATCTTCATTGTTGTCGATTTCTGTAATAAAACATGATAGTATGCATTTATACCAGCCAAAACATTCTAGCCAGCAGTTTGTCTTGAATAGTCTCTAGTTAGTAACAGCGCTTTTGTATGGATGTAAAGCATGGACAATGAGCAAAGAAGCTGAACAAAATGTGATGGCTCTGGAAATGTGGTTTGTGAAAAAAAATGCAATGAATACCAGGCACTCTCGGAAAAACCAATGACCAAAGCCTTCTAGAAACAAATGAAAATCATAAAAAGATTAGAGAAATTAGACGTAAACAGTCAACATGTTTTGGACATGTTGTGAGAAAGAAAATAAACTGGAGAAATTGGTGACAACTGGCAATATTGTGGGGAAAGAGAACAAGAGGAAGGCAGAGAAGTAAATATCTGGATGGCGTGATCACGTGGCATGGTCGAGACAAGAGACAAATAATATCAACTGATGCCGAGACAGAAAGAGGCAAATGTGGGCCTGACTATTAAACTAATAATATCAACTGATGCTGAGACAGACAGAGACACGTGTGAGTTTGATTGTTAAACAAATAATATCAACTGAAGCTGACACAGAAAGAGACAAGTGTGAGTCTGATTGTTAATCGAATAATATCAACTGATGCTGAGACAGAAAGAGAGAAGTGTGGGTCTGATTATTAAACGAATAATATCAACTGAAGCTGAGACATAAAGTGACAAGTGTGGGTCTGATTGTTAAACGGATATTAACAACTGATGCTGAGGCAGAAAGAGAGAAGTGTGGGTCTGATTATTAAACAGATAATATCAAGAAAACCTCTCGATCATAAGCAAGTTGTCCCGCTTCCGATACACCCGTCTGGAGGTCATCCGCCACATTCTGCACCCATCTTCTCTTTGGCCTTCCTCTTCCTCTCTTCCCAGGCATATACCCCTCAATTATTGTTCTCTCCAAACTTTCGTGACGTTTCAAGTGACCAAAATATTTCAATTTTCTTTGTTTTATTGTCTTTAATAGCTAATCTTCTTCAATATTCATCTCTTGAAAAATATGGATGCATTTGTTCTTTTATTTACCAACGATATTCTTAGAACTCGTCTATAAAATTTATATTCAAAGGCATTTACGCGCTGTTCAGCTTGTTTAGTACGTGTCCAGGTCTCACAGGGGTATGTTGCAATATGAAAGATGCATGCTCTTAAAAATATAATTTTTGTACTGTCTGTCCCACTCCATAATTTATTCAGCTGTTTTTGTCTCTGAAGAGGAATTGATAGTCGTCGTTTAATTTCTTTCATTGTGTCGCCGTTGTTCGTAATCAATGACCCAAGATATTCAAAATTTTCAATCACCTCCAATTTTTCCTCATTAACATATATTCCTTTCTCCATCGTAGTTTTATCTGTATGCATTATCTTTGATTTTGCTATGTTAAGATATAAGTTGTGATTTTCACTATTCAAGTGGCAAACTACTGAGCATAAAATTGTATAATAGCTGGGGTTGTCTACAACGTCCTGTAAAGGGCATGCAACTAATATGACATAGAAGTGGCGGCAGATGTGGTTGAGACAAATAGCCGTACAGACTACGGGAGCTGTCCCAGGAGACGATTACAACAAACAAGTTGGTAGACTGAGGGACGAATAGCAAACATACAACTATACTCACGGATCTGACGTTGACGAGGATTGACGTTGGAGCAGTTGTGATTTACCAATACCACACCCGTGTTATATAGTGTTTTGTTGTCTAAGCTATACTTATTACTGAGATTATTGTCTTCAGTTGGCACATAATCGGTCATGATATTATGAAATCATCATTATTTCTTGCTCTTCATAAAGCAATAGCTCTCAACTTATCCCAAACTGAATCTGTGTTGTGTTGGTATACTCGCCTAGGATCCATCCTCATACATACCCCATCTCCGAAAGCGCACTCCTAAACAGTACCAGTCCCATAAAACACACCCAACAAAACCTCCTAATGCCATCTTTGAATTAGTGCCAACTCCGTCAGAGGGCCCATCCATACGCACTACCCCAGTTGGGAATGTGCACTCCAAGTCAATACCAGCCACGATCCAGGACCCATCCGCAAACACCTGCGACTTGTCCCCAGAGAATTATAAACGTGTATCTCGAAATGATCCACACATCCCAACTCCCATCTTCAACTCGCACCCATGATCACAATCAAGTTACAGAAATTGTAGCAACCCATGACCGTAACTTATCTGTATTCTAGCTCAGTTAACAATACGATTCTGAACAGACACAAGCTACAACATTGGTTTCTGTAGAAGATACAATATATCAGACTTGGTGTCTTGTTCTAATGCCATGTTGTCGGCAGAAGGCGAACTGTTGTGAATATATTTCTGCAGCCAGCGACATCGGTAATTCGATTTGTTCACTGAACACGCTTCGTGCTCACGATTTCTCTAATGGTTAACATAAAGTTAATCAATGTTCACTATAGGCGTTGTTTATTTACCTGTGATATCCGCCATTCATTTGTGTATAAGCATATTAGTAGTTGTTGGACCTTGTCAAGTTCTACAGGAAGTAATTTAATAATAAAAATCAGGGTTAGTTATGTTACAAGTTACTGTTTTTATTCGTTTCTCTACATTTAGGTTTTGTTGGATCGTTGATGTAATATCCTACCTCTGTTTGTCATCTTATGCGCAAGAAAATAATTGTAATGTAAATTTCAACATCAAGATACACTACAATGTGCAATCTAGAGATGGAGCTCTTATAAAGACAATACTGGAGAGAAGAATCGAAGTGAGGTCAGTAAAACAAGATATCATCAAGAGACGGACACACAACAGTCTGTCAGATTACGTTATTGGTGTCTTGCGCTTAGATACTTGCTTTCTTATTCCTTATAAGAACTCACCACCGATCTAGACTCCACACATTTCTTTATATCCTGGCTTGTTTTTGTACCTGTGGTGACTGCTTTCTATTTTATTTCTCATATTTTCTCTTGTTTTCTGCCCCGTCTTGTTCTTCATCATCTAACTGTCTGGTTTACTCTCTTTTTCTGACCTGATAGTTTCTGTTTGGGTGTTATGCTTTTGATGTTATCTGTTTATCAGTTATTGGCAAAAATAAAATCCTAACCTGCACAGTTAGCGGCGACTGCAGTATCCAGGTGGCCTTAATTCCTCAGGCTCAAATACCCCCTGCCACATACCGCAAGGTACTATATAGGCAGTACATGACAGTTGAACGACACTTCTGTTGTTTCAGTAGCCCAACTTGCCTTCTTTCTCTTTCAGTCTTATTTAGATTAGAGTCAGTCTCGTGTATGACAACGGCCATGCTTGCCCCGTCACTAACTGATTTCTTCATTTCTACGGTGCTCCGCTGGGCTGATACATAGTTGTTGCGAGAGGAATAATTTCATTCATAATATGAGTTGCTGTTTGTGTCTTCTGCAAACTTACAAGAAAAGAAGTGATCAGTAAAGTATGACCAACAAAACTTTTACGTAACAAAACTTCAATTATAAATCCTTTTGTTATCTTTTGGAACCCACAGGACAATCAACAGAGAGAGAGACATAAAACCCATTGATGAAACAAGTAGAGCCGGACATGATTAACATGGGAAGGAGATGGTCTGGCCTGCACAAGTAAGCAAAAGACAGAACGGGTTGAAAATGTTTATGAAGTAATGACCCAAGATGAATGTAAGCATTCACGTGATTTCATATGTGTTTCCTAACTTTGAGAAACGTTGGATCGTATATGTTAGTCCGCTTTCTTGGGATTAAATTCTTGCAAGGTGTGACACATTTTCTCATAGAGATATATCACACACAATGAATGTTCTGTCAGACAACAGCTTAATTGCTTAGTCAAATGTACAGTAGATCACAATTTACGGCTGTGGGGATGTCAGTGCGAGCTAAAACAACATAGACAATGGTAAATGTATGAGATGGCGATTCATAATTGACCAGGATTTTCGTAATAGAACACGATGACATCGATGAACAGCTGCTACCAATATGTTAGACAGAATATACGATATACATGTCTTCTGAAGACGTTGGCCGAGGTGTAATACTGATCAGAACCCGGTAAAGCAGTGGCTAACATGGTAGCCAGCCGGCCGGCCGGCCGTTACACAATGTGTTTGAGTCTTCCCTAGAGGCAAGCGTTGTTACTAAACATTGTCCAAGGAAGACCAGACGGTTTGCCTCTTACTGACAGTTACCCATCGTGTGTTGATTGGTGATATACAATATAGGCATCAGCACCATAAACCCCAAACTCCCTATCTATCTATCTATCTATCTATCTATCTATCTATCTATCTATCTATCTATCTATCTATCTATCTATCTATCTATCTATCTATCTATCTATCTATCTATCTATCTATCTATCTATCTATCTATCTATCTATCTATCTATCTATCTATCTATCTATCTATCTATCTATCTATCTATCTATCTATCTATCTATCTGTCTGTCTGTCTTCTGTCTGTCTGTCTGTCTAGTCTGTCTATCTATCTATCTATCTATCTATCTATCTATCTATCTATCTATCTATCTATCTATCTATCTATCTATCTATCTATCTATCTATCTATCTATCTATCTATCTATCTATCTATCTATCTATCTATCTATCTATCTATCTATCTATCTATCTATCTATCTATCTATCTATCTATCTATCTATCTATCTATCTATCTATCTATCTATCTATCTATCTATCTATCTATCTATCTATCTATCTATCTATCTATCTATCTATCTATCTATCTATCTATCTATCTATCTATCTATCTATCTATCTATCTATCTATCTATCTATCTATCTATCTATCTATCTATCTATCTATCTATCTATCTATCTATCTATCTAGCTATCTATCTATCTATCTATCTATCTATCTATCTATCTATCTATCTATCTATCTATCTATCTATCTATCTATCTATCTATCTATCTATCTATCTATCTATCTATCTATCTATCTATCTATCTATCTATCTATCTCGTTTTTCCTCGAGGAAGGACGCGTTTGTGTGGTCTCCTCCTGTTTGGATTAATTTTCCTGTTTATCTACATTCGGATGTTATATGGTTGTGATCACAATGATGCCGTTCAACTGTTGAACTTGTTTTAAGTTGCTATTTGTGCAGTGTTAGAAATAAATGCTAATAATAGTGTATTCAATGACACTATGGATACATTATTCATGGGACAGCGGTGTGTCAGTGATAGCTTGAAACTAGCCAATCACAATCACTTGGATTTAAACCGTGTGTGGCGCTACAATGTTTCTGTGTTTGTGTAAACATAATATTATGTAAATATCATGTCCGTCGAGGAGTAAATTTCTGTGCTGGAGTTAGCGGGAGAAAGGGGGCGAAGTAGATCTGAGGGTCGAAGTGGATTACGATCTGCAGTAACAAGAAACTACACACTCAACAAAGAGGCGGGCAGTGAAAAGCAAACATTAAGAACTGTTTAGCTCGCCATCGATGTCTGTTAAATGTATGGATGACGGTAAATGCATCTCTATCACATTCAACAATACAACACATTACGAGGCATTTCGAACATGCCTGATCAATTATTACCATGAAGCCAAAGTTGATTATAGAAAAGACCGACAAGGAGCGGAGGTGGAAGTCAAAATAATCATCTCCCCTACACACGTTACATCTTTACAACTCGCAGAATAAATTTTAATACAAGGGGCAAACGCCGTCATGTCTGAGTGGCTCGCGACACAATTTGTTGAAATTGAACAGGCAGCACTTAAACTGACAAGTGACTCGCTAAACACACCTGCCGATTTCAGCACGCTAGTGTCTGCCATAAAACCAACACAGCCTACAGCGGTCACGCTATTGTCAGACAGAACCATAAAATCAACACAGCCTGCAACGGCAGTCGTTACAGCATCAGGCGATAGTAACAACATACTCCAACACGCCACGACTCAACACACCAGCAGCTCGAACGCAGCTTCTTCTAACCAACCAGTGTTGCTAGCCATTGAATACCCGATGAGGCCCTAGGGGACAGTATACAACCAAATAAAAACAATTCAAACCAACTTGAGGTTGCACCATCGGCACTAGATGGAAAGTCCAGCTACAAATCAAAACTCATGCGGTTGTCAGCAGCACATTGAACGGTTAGAGGCAAGTTTGAAGGTACTTCTAGACGCCGCCTCTGACAACACAGACAAGATTGCCAGGATCACTAATGACTATATCAACCTGAAGTCAGAGGGTCGCTCGTCCTGAGAGAGGAAAATGATATTTTTGAAACACACTATTGATCAGGCAGCACAGACTAACAGCTTCGAAACAACATCAACCATCCTGGGAGCGCCAACTATACAGCCAACCGAATTACACATCAACAAACAGACAAAGCCATTGAACAGGACTCGACATTTCAATAGAAGTAAAAGTCAGCACATCGACTTGAACTACCAAAAGAGCAATTGGTAAACGACAGTCAGTGCGACGAGATATTGCTGACAGACAACCCGCCTATTCAAGAAACGGCTGGTAACCTGCAAGAAGGCAGTCTACAGCCGGATAATTATCAATGGCAGAAACAACGTGCAAGACGCACCAGAAGCCAGTACATACAGAGACTACCAACTGACTGCACCCCACTTGATAATTGGCAACTCCTTGATGAAAGGCATATACAGTGATCGTATGTCCTCATCACACGCCGATATAGCTACAACAATTCCACTTCCAGGTGCAGGGTTAGAACAGTCTAACAAACAGTATACGTAGAATGGAAATCAACGAAAGCGTGAGAGGATTACAATACATATAGGAATTAATGACACTATGAGAAACCAAAATATCACAATTTCTCAGTTACGAAAACTAATTAGACTTATTACGCCATAATTTTCCAAATTCTAAAGTGTTTTTCTCTTCCATCTTACCAGCATGTTATGGCCCCGAACGTCGACTAGCCGACATAAACAACAACACCCTAGAGAAATTCTGTACTCAGTATAATGTACACTTTATCAACAAACACACCATTTTTTACATCTCAAAGACGCGCGCCAAAGAAACGACTGTACAGTGACCAGATCAACACATCCACATTAGGTAATTAGCTTC
The DNA here is from genome assembly GCA_014155875.1 of Cepaea nemoralis. Taxonomy (NCBI): domain Eukaryota; kingdom Metazoa; phylum Mollusca; class Gastropoda; order Stylommatophora; family Helicidae; genus Cepaea; species Cepaea nemoralis. The sequence goes on along the minus strand of JACEFZ010003677.1, from coordinate 378 downwards.
CTTGCTAAAAATATCAAGTATCCGGAGAGAACACAAAACATGACCACCACACAAACACGACGAACATTGACTACTGAAGCCAGTCGAAATACCCCCATCACCCCAGATAACGTCTGCTGACGTCTGACACCCGAACGCCTGCCATTAAAGGTGCACACATGCTACCAAGAATGAATCAACCCCTCCTTCCTACCCCACCCTCACACGTGAAGGAAATATCTACCAGGAAGATTTCCCGTACCTCACTTCCAACGAACCCTCGTTGCAAAGCGGTGCAGGGAGTAATACCACCACACACCAAGCTCAAGCATATGGGGTCCATAGCAGACAACAAAGGGGCCAAAAGGCAGCAATGGCAAGCGGGAAAAGAGGTCCGCA
>JACEFZ010003676.1:62500-86527 GCA_014155875.1 Cepaea nemoralis | reverse complement strand
GCCCCCCCCCCCGTTATTTTCCCCCTTAGGCCTAATTCCAACTGGCCATTGGCCCTTAAAAAAAGGATTGGTTTGGGCCAAAATCCTTTTTTTTCTCCTTTTTAATAGATTCACGCCGACTTCCGTGCCGCCAGCCCAAGGTCTATCTTTGTTGCTAAACTATCCACTTTGTGACGTTTTCTCCCTTCTCACATTACGTCGACATTTTCTATCTGTTGGTTCGAGATTGCTTCTCAGATTTTTTGTGTTTTTATTCATTACGTCATTCATTCTGACTCACTACATGGCACAGACAAGATTTATTGTGATCCTTCTCTTAGGATGACAGTCTAACCTGTCAGTTTATGGAGCTGTGGTAGTTTTGCAGCCAGACGCTCACCTATTGGCCAATTAGTTTTTGGTTTCGATCCTTATCGATGCTGGTGACCTAGACTCCCGGGTCGACCCAGGCAAAATTTGGGGTACTAGAAAGTTTTGGGAAGTAAATGCAGCCGGAGTGATACCGCAACATCACGCACCGAGCGCCGAATGGTCTATAAGATATGGTCTAGCACCATATGCCAAATGCGCCTTACAATAAGAAAATATTGTCCTTGTTTCTTTCATTGAGCATTGATGTATTACCTAAATCCTATTGTAATTTCATCCCTTTCCCCTTTCTGAAATTACTAGGGCAATTTATTTTTATCAGCCTACAAAAGATGGGTACCAATAACTTGTTATGCACAGTAAAAGACAAACCGACATAATAGTACATCTCCCATCGAGTGCCGATTGACTTGAAAATAAGAGGCTAGAACCATAAACCCATTACGTCTCATCGATTAAAAAGATGTTATTTCCACCGGAAGACATGGCGGACTGGCACAAAGTAATAGAAACACTGGGTCGTGAGTGTAGGGAATGGGGAGCAGGCCGCACAGAGTTTGCGGTGCAGCAACTGGTCCAGAGTAACACACATGAAGGTGACATAGTGATCTATACCGATGGGTCAGTGGTTAGAAAAGACGGAGTGGTTGGGTTTCATTGCGAAGGACCTTTCTTTAAAAAAAGGAGAGTCTGGCTTATGAGGCTTCGACCTCCAGCATGAGAATGGAGGTGGAAGCAGTAACAGCGGCATTCCGTTGGTTAGAGGAGACCACTGCAACACACATTGTATTCATTACGGACTCAAGGAGTATGCTTACCAAGGTGAAGAAAGGAATGTTTCGTGTAGAATGGCTCACCTCGCTTCCGAGGTCACAGATTGTAAGAATTGTAAGGATTTTGTACCCTCGCCATGCGGGAGGGCGGGGAAAAGGAACTGGCAAATAGGATGGCAGGGAATGCACCTCTTGGTGGTAGATTACCTATGGACAAATGCAGGGCCGTGCGGTAGATTTTCTCAGTATGATGCAAGTCTTCGAAATTCTGCATCTTAATGATGCAAGTCTTCGAAATGCCGCCCCTCCTTCGCTACTTTTCCGCCCCTGTACCGTGCCGCTCATGCGGCTGCCTCTCTGTATCATAGCACAGCACGGCCATGGACAAGGAGGAGGGGGTGGTCTTGCGCCTGTGGGATCAGGTGGAGAAGGTGGAAGGGCAGAAGTGAAAACCCGTGTGTGGAAAGGATGAGATTGCGGGGATTGGCAGGGGTTATGGTAGAATCTCAAAATTGAGAGTGAAGACCAGGAGAGCTTTCATCAGATAGCGGTGGGAACGATTAGTAGTGTGACTCTTCGCCGTCTGTTGAACGAGGGGGCGGAGCGCGTATGGGAATGTTATGAGTGCAGTGATGTCAGTTCTAAGCTCAACTCAACTCTTTCCTTTTTCTTTTAAACTTTTATTCACTTGTTTATATCGGTGAAAACGTCAAGATATTGTTATATAGACGTTAAAGTTAGATTAATGTCATCTACAGAACGTTGCAATACTACGACAGCGCCTGTCCTGCGATAATTTCGGCTGTTTGTGATTTACTAGGTGATTTTTAACATTCAGTAGTTTGCCATTGCTCTCTGAACGTCCGGCGCCTCATACTATCGAAATCAACGCAAAGCAGTTTGTTTCTAAATCTCCCGCACTTGATTCCAACCTTCGGCTCGGTACTTCGGGGTTTTCTGAAACGTGATCACTGCCCCTAGGTCATGCGCGCCGACGATTATAGACGAGCCACATACAATCATACAATCATGCTATTTGCCACAGCTTGCTCTTCCTACGATCTCGCTGCATGACAACTGGTGTAATGAACGGTCAGGGTTATCTCAGGACAGGCGCTGTCGTAGTATTGTGATGGAATGACGCTTCTCTCTCTCTCTCTCTCGGCTCTCGCTCTCTCTCTCTCTCTCTCTCTCTCTCTCTCTCTCTCTCTCTCTCTCTCTCTCTATCTATCTCTCTCTGGAATCAGCAGTCGGATTCTCCGCTGTGCTGCGCCAGTGATCTGTGTATCACTAACCTATGTATATAATCAGTGTATCACCAAAGTTCACTTTCAATCAGCTCTCAAAATCGCTAAAGTGTATCCTCTCCTTAAATCTGGTTCATTGGACAATGGTCTCCCGAACAATTATAGACCCATTTCTTTACTATCATCACTATCTAAACCACTAGAAAAACACGTCCATAAGGTAACATTACAATATTTAGATCGCAACAAGCTTATAGTTGACAGTCAATCAGGATTTCGACCAAAATATTCTTGCCATACGGCCCTAACACACATGATAGAAAATTGGCACCATAATATAAATAACAACAATCTATGTGGAGCTGTGTTTATCAATTTCAGAAAAGCATTTGATATGATAGACCATGCCATTTTAATTAAAAAACTAGAGACAATGAAAATTGGCCCTAATGTTGTGACGCTAATAACATCTTTTCTGTCAAACAGAAAGCAAGTAGTATCATACAATAAATCTCTGTCCCAAACCACTACCTTCAATTCTGGAGTACCGCAAGGCTCTATTCTTGGCCCTCTATTATTCGCCATATATATTAATGATCTACCTTTGCATCTTTCGTCGTCCTGCGATCTATTTGCAGACGACTGTACAGTGTATACAAACGCTGAAAGCAGTAATTTGCTGGAGTTGTCTTTGCAACAAGAATTAAATAATGTAGTTAGGTGGAGCTATGCGAACCGTATGCAAATTAACATCACTAAAACAAAATCTATGTTATTAACAACAAGACAAAGACTTCAGACTCTAAATTCACACAGATCACTTCAACTTCACGTCGATAACATGCCAGTAGAAAGTGTAACTGAGCACAAAACATTAGGCCTCATCATTGATAGAAACCTAACCTTTAATCCTCATGTTCAAGCGCTCACTAAACAAACAGCGAAAAAATTAAAAATTTCCTTGATGAGGACACAAGGAAAATATTCTATACGTCACACATACAGACACATTTTGACTACTGCTCTACAATCTGGGACGGTTGTTCCAATTCAAGCACCAAGCGACTTTACTCACTCCAGAAACGGGCCATGAGATTAATTTATAGCAAACATTTAACTGAAAATCCTAGCCTGCATAAACGCCTTCAGTTACTACCACTCCGCAAACGTCTGCTTTTCAATAAGGCCAAACTAATTCACAAAATCCTACATCGGAATGCCCCAAACTACCTTTGGCCATTGTTTGAATATAATGCTAGACACAGTAAACGATTACATTTATTACACCTTCCGAAGCCTAGGATAGACTTATACAAAACAAGCTTAACGTACTCTGCAGCTCAGCTGTGGAACAATCTTCCACATGAAATAAAAGACATCATCAATCCCTATACATATAATCGCAAATTATTTGAACACTATCTCAGTACGGATTACCTTCCCCCTTAATAATAGAAGTAATAATATAATAAAACCCTAGTATAACAGCCAGTCCCCTTTTGGTAGGCCAGTATATTCCACATAGCTAATAAATGCCACACCAGTTATTACTATTACTGAGTCGTGTAGTATTTATTTTTAATTTTTCCACATGCCTTTATAATGCATATATTTTATATTGTTGCTGTTTTCAGTTAGTCTTGAATGATGTGTGAATGGTATAATGTATGAAAGAGAGTGACAAAAGGGCAGAATGTTAGACGGGCCTGCGTGCCCAATTCTTAACCCTTTCAAAATAAAGTTTTGTTGTTGTTGTTGTCTCTCTCTCTCTCTCTCTCTCTCTCTCTCTCTCTCTCTCTCTCTCTCTCTCTCTCTATCTCTCTCTCTCTCTCTCTCTCTCTCTCTCTCTCTCTCTCTCTCTCTCTCTCTCTCTCTCTCTCTCTGTCAGCAACCTAGCTTTGACAGGCATACATGGATTCTTCTTTTGCACCACACGAATGATAACTCGTACGTCGTACAAAAGGATATGAATTTATTCTGGACTAGTTACACAGAAAGCTCTGAGAGCTGATAACAATATGGATAATATACATCACGATAATATTACGTTATGACGTTATCTATGTTACTATCTACTGTATTATTCTAAGCCTAAGCCACCACTATTTCTACTGTCCTATAAACAACACAGTATTCAGAGCGAATACTACAGTCCGTCCTCTACGCTGTCATGTCCCGGTCTGGTTGACTTTCGTGGCGTGTCCAGCCACGAAACGGTGACCCCTCGTGGGTCAGCAGGTTTACGTGCTTGGTATTCCAGCACGCGTTTAGTGACTTGTCAATCGCTTACTCTTTGCGAGTTACCACTATTAATGGATACTCTTCGTGGTACTGGTTTCCCCACTCTATTCTGGATAACTCCTGATCATGTACCATCGTGTCCCCTTTTAGGACACATGTGTGTCCAGCAGTCCCTGCTGCTTCTGTCTCTTCTATTCCCTATTTCCTAGATAGGGATGTTATCTCTATCCTGTCTTAGTCTTCTTCCTTAGTTTTACTCCTCTCTTCTCTATCTGGCTTCATGCAGCTCTTTGACACTCTCTCTCTCTCTCTCTCTCTCTCTCTCTCTCTCACACACACACACACACACACACACACTCACTCATTACCACCATCATCATCATCATCTAGTGACTTGCCCCTTTGCAGAAATTCGCAGTCTTTCGAAATTTCTATTGTAAACCATCTTATATTTGCCTGCTAATGCCGTTTTATCTTAATGGGTCGATCTCATAGCAAGTTTAGTGTGTGGAATTAATTCGAAAGCTTTTAACAGTTTATGGCACTATCCAGTACATGACACCTCGACCAATCAGGGTCTTCATGCTTATTCGGTATACGGTTCTAGGCCCCTATTTGCATTGACCAATGCTTGGACAAATGAGAAGACAAGCTGAAAAACATCTGATGGCTATGCAAATGTGGTTTCTCAGGAAAATGCAAAGAATACCAATGGACAGACAGAAAAACCAATGATCAAGTCCTACAAGAAACAAATTAAAACCGTAACCTAATTATAGAATTTAGACTGAAACAGTCACAATATTTTGGACACGTTATGACAAGAAATAAATTGGAGAATTTGGTGACAATTGGCAAGATTGAGAGGAAAGTCACAAAGGGAAGACAGAGATGTAATACCTAGATGGCTTGGCTACTTGGTATGGTCGAGACAAGAACACTGAGCTGATCCACGACTGTTGGTGATCGTGTGATATGCCGAAACATGACTTCTAACGCTTATCGGCATGACATATGAAGATGATGATGATGATGATGATGATGATGATGATGATGATGATGATGATGATGATGATGATGATGATGATGATGATGATGATGATGATGATGATGATGATGATGAATGAGCATTCGAATGGCGATGTGGTCAGTATCACACCTGACCTCTTAATTTCCCAAGGCTCTTCCGGGTATCCACTGTATTCTGGGATGACATGGTCTGTTTGTAAACTTTGTGCCAGCGAATATCACACAAAGTTCTCCTCATTACCCCGTGTGCTTGCTTGCTTGTGTTCGTTGGCTTGAGCTCCAACGCGAAGTCCTGTATGTAGGATGAAGGCATCCTGTTGTCCAGCATCAGTGTGATGTCATACAGGACCTGAGGTTTGCGTGAGTATCCGTTGTCCCATGTCTGGCTTATTGGTGTGCAGACTGGTGGTTCCTCGCCGTACAGGCAGACACTCTCCGACTTCGGAGGAATCGGCGATCCTACTGACTTTAGCCAGGACTCCGAAGGGACCTGTTGCCCAGGACGCTCGACGAGGACGCGTCAATAGGTCTTGGCCAGTATATAACCCGGCCCTGGTGCCTTGGAAACACGTCTGCGTCCCATCACCCCATGTGAAAAGTGGACGTATTACATACAGAAGTTAAGTAATGTATTAAATACTCAACTGTTTTAGATAGATATCGGTATGAGTAAAGTTGAGTTGCTTGTCAATGAACTACATTGCATCTCTTTTTATGTTTGTATCAGTGGCTCATACAAGCATCTGTTTTGTAATTGTTAAATATTAATTATTAATTTTACAGAATAAAATCATGACTTACTAAATTAACTTAGGTTTCGCAATATAATTATCTGATAGGAGGTTTTGTTTTTGTTTATAAATTAATAAACTCATTTTTTTTATAAACCAAAGAAATCACACGTCATCAGCTTTCTAGCCATATTTACCAGCATGTTGCCAATTTAACCAATTTCAATTTACCCTTTGGAACCAGCATTTGCTGTTTTTATTTTTTTCTGTAATGCCATTTTCATGCAGTTAAACTACTTCACATACACATCTTTCTTTATTGTGCCGTATCCATCTTCTTCTAATGGTGTATAGAGACACATATGCAGACACAGATAATGTCTTGAATGCGTGGTTTGATCTCCCGTCACAAGTTAATGTTGTTGCTACTCACAAGATCTTTAGTTGCTCCCGTGTTTTCAGTAGAATGTGCACCTTCTGAATGATGTGTTGTGTGCATACATTATTTTAACAAACATTAACGCATACCATTAAAATGACATTAATATGTATCATTTATATCATGTTAAAATATACTTAAATATACTTATATATATATATATATATATATATATATATATATATATATATATATTATATATATATAATTTTTAACTTTCAAGTATTTTATTTTAACCAATATTAATATAATAATATAACAATTTCAACTTATTATGATAAGTATCATTACAAACTACATTTATGTTTATCACTTCAAGTGACATTAATGTTAATTAACATTAATATATATCATATATATCATTAATAGTAGAATACATACGGCAGTTAATGGTTCCTATAATAATAATTTTCTGACAACAATCTTATGAGAGAAAAAGATTATGAATTGTTGGCACACGAATTTGATTGTCAGGCAATTTAGCAAATGGCGACAGAGCAGACAACGAATCAAATTGTGACAGAACTGACCGTGACCTCTGCTTATTAGACTGCATGATAGACGGTGTGAACACACTTTCCTTTTATCTTTCTCTCTAGACACACACACACACACACACACACACACACACACACACACAACTAGTCACGCATACGGCGATATGAAGAGAGTAAGAGAGAGAGAGAGAGAGAGAGAGAGAGAGAGAGAGAGAGAGAGAGAGAAGAGAGAGAGAGAGAGATTGAAAGAAGGAAACGTCAGGGTTTGCAAAATATTAGTCACACTTTTCACGTCATTTTATATAAAATTTTATTTTGGTTTTAATCTAATGACAAAAGAGAAATGAGTATACCTATTTGTTATTTATTTTTTAAAAGCAGGTTTTATTTTAATTATGCCTCAATTTGAGACTACACATTTTTTCAGGTAAAACTCTAAGGTAATATTTTACGAATGCTTAATCGTGTTATGTCATTCTTTCATTTATATACGAAGATGTCAATTTCATTTCTCCGTAATCCATTTATCACGCAAGTCATATAGCGGTGAGAGCTGGGTTAACGCTGGTGACTGCTGGTAATGACTGCGGTAGAATCGTGCAATGGCAAAACTGCTGAAATAATCTTGTAACTGCTAGTAGAATAACCTCTGATAGATGCACTGCTGGTAGGTGAACTGCTACAAGATTACCTGCTAGTAGATTAACTGCTGGAAAATTAACTGCTAGTCGAATAACTGCTAGTAGAATAACTGCTAGTAGAATAACTGCTAGTAGAATAACTGCTATTAGATTAACTGCTGTAGATTAACTGGTGGTAGATTAACTGGTGGTAGATTAACTGGTGGTAGAATAATTGCAAGTAGATTAACTGCTAGTAGATTAACTGCTAGTAGATTAACTGCTGGTAGATTAACTGCTGGTAAACTAACTGCTAGTAGAATAACTACTAGTAGATTAACTGCTGGTAGATTAACTGATGGTAGAATAATTGCAAGTAGATTAACTGCTAGTAGAATAACTCCTGGTAGATGAACTGCTAGTAGATTAACTGCTAGTAGAATAACTGCTAGTAGAATAACTGCTAGTAGAATAACTGCTAGTAGATTAACTGCTGTAGATTAACTGGTGGTAGATTAACTGGTGGTAGAATAATTGCAAGTAGATTAACTGCTAGTAGATTAACTGCTAGTAGATTAACTGCTGGTAGATTAACTGCTGGTAAACTAACTGCTAGTAGAATAACTACTAGTAGATTAACTGCTGGTAGATTAACTGATGGTAGAATAATTGCAAGTAGATTAACTGCTAGTAGAATAACTCCTGGTAGATGAACTGCTAGTAGATTAACTGCTAGTAGAATAACTGCTAGTAGAATAACTGCTAGTAGAATAACTGCTAGTAGATTAACTGCTGGTAGATTAACTGGTGGTAGATTAACTGGTGGTAGATTAACTGGTGGTAGAATAATTGCAAGTAGATTAACTGCTAGTAGATTAACTGCTAGTAGATTAACTGCTGGTAGATTAACTTCTAGTAAACTAACTGCTAGTAGAATAACTACTAGTATATTAACTGCTGGTAGATTAACTGCTGGTAGATTAATTCCTGCCGGTCTCTCTGGCCGAGGGGTTACAACACTTTCTCCGTAATCCCGTTTATCACGCAGAGTCTCGTGGCAGGCGAGAGCTGGAGGCGGTTCGACCCCCGCTGGTGACTTGCGGGATAACTGAGCCGGCCGCTCAGAAAGCAATGGCAAACTACTGAGCGTAATCTTGCCAAGAAATCAACAGACAGCTGAAAGATGCTGCTGTTGGCAGCGATGTCCTGTAAAGGATGTGCGAATTAAAAGATTAATTCCTGATAGATTAACTGCTGGTAGATGAACTGCTGGTAGGTGAACTGCTAGAAGAATAACTGCTGGTAGATTAACTACAGGTAGATTAACTGCTGGTAGAATAACTGCTGGTAGATTAACTGCTGGTAGATTAATTGCTGGCAGATTAACTACTGGTATATGAACTGCTAGTAGATTTAAATATTGAGGCACAACCCACTACTGGCAACGCCGATCACATTCTGATATGAACCTAAGGCTCTCCACGTCAATATGAGAAGCATTTATACTCGCGTTTCGCCTCATTTGAGCTCGTCAATAGTGCAATCCCTGACCGGATCCGGAAACAGTCCGGATCACGCGTGTGAAGCGGGTGTGTAACCACGCGGCACACACTGGACACACCAAATTATCACAACAGAATATCACAACGCTACCCATCGTAGGCTATGCTCAAGATTGCCCAATCCCGCGACGACGTCCGTCATCGATGGGACCCGAACGATCAGGACTTCTCACTGGCAAGGAACACCAGGCCTCCAAATCCACGTGAGAATAATCAATTGATTATGTGGTTGTTTCGGGATTTGAAATTTAAATATTGAGCACAACCATACTGAGATTAACTACTGGTAAAATAACTACTGGCAGATTAACCTTTCGACGTAGTAATTCTTCAAAAGTATACTCCAACAACTGATTATAGTGATGAACAGTTAGAAGGATATTATGAAGGCCTACAACAAACACTGAAAGTTGAAAAATCATCAGAGCTCCTAATTGTCATGGGAGACATGAACGCAAAGGATGGAAAAACTAAATATAAGCTGATAGTAGGGCAACATGAAACGACATAGGAGACAGGCTGATACAGTTTTGTAAAGAAAACAATCTTATTATTTGTAACACATTTTTCCAACATAACCCTAGGAAAACTGTATACGTGGAAAAGCCTTGGAGATAGGACGCGAAACCAAATTGACTACGTTATGATTTCATCCATCATGTGCCATGACGATAAGCGTGGGCGGTCATGATTCGCCATTTCACTCGATCACCAGAGTCGTGGATGAGCTCATTGTTCTTGTCCCAACCATACCACGGGGCCAAACCATCCAGGTATTTACTTCTCTGTCTTCCACTTGTTCTCTTCCCCTCGATCTTGCCAGTTGTCACCAAGTTCTCCAATTTATTTCTTCTCATAACATGCCCAAAATATTTTGACTGTCTACGTCTAATTTCTCTAATCAGTTTACGATTTTCGTTTGTTTCTTGTACCACCTGGTAATTTGTTTTTATGTTTAACCATAGTATTCTTCAGAAACCACATTTTCACAGCCGTCAGATGTTTTTCAGCTTTTTTCTCATTATCCACGCTTCACATCCATAAAAAAGTACAGGTTCTATGTAGCACCTCACCACTCTTTTTCTCGTTGCAATTGACATATTTTTATTCGTCAGTATGTTTTTCATCTTGTAAAGAGTTGTTTTTTTTATTGTGAAGATTACAGGGCTATTAGCTTAATGAGTCATATAACTAAGATACTACTCAAGATCATACAAGAAAGAATTCAAAATAATACAGATGAGAAAGTAGCTGAAGAACAATATGGGTTCCAAAAAAACAGCGGCACCAGAGAAGTAATAATATGTATGAGGATGTTAACTGAAACATATATAGAAGTTTAGAAAAATATAAATGTTTGTTTTATTAGTTACAAGAAAGCTTTTGATAGAGTATAACATTAACGACTAATTACATGCCTTCAAGATATAGGAGTTAACGGAAAGGACATCCGGGCTTAGTTTACGTTCAGTAGTTCGTCATTGCTTTCTGAACAACTAGCACTCAAACCACTGTATGACACCCAACGCAAGGTGGTCTGCTTCCAAATCGCCCGCTGCTGTGTTTCAAACGAGGTATTGTGACTTGCGTTCGTACTACTGCGCCACAATGGAAAGACATGTAAGTCACACGCAGTTTTACCTTTTCAGTTAGAAATTAAGACATTGTCCCGAGCGCCGAACAAACTTGCAATATATATTTAAAACATTGAACTTTCACACGTCGATTACAGTAAACAGAGTTGTGTTAAACTGTAATAAACATTTCAATAATAGTATACCAGTTTTAAAACTCTGCTTATACTAACATTATAAATGTTAGCAACCTGCTCTGTGGCGATGGGGTTAAGGACGCAGTTTGTAATCCCGCATACCGCATTCGAAGCATAGATGCAGACCGATTTGGCAGCTGGCTGCCTTGCGTTGGTATTTCATTCACTGTTAAGAGTTCCTGTCGTTCAGAAAACTATGACAAATTACTGATCGTAAACGTGCCAAGAAATCACAAACAGCCAACAAATGCTGGGGTTGACTGCGACGTCCTGTAAAGGATATGCAACTAACGTTACTCTAACATTGGCTATGTTAATCATATAATATTATGTTTACTCTAATATAATGCGGCCTTCTTGTCTTGTATAATCGGTATCACTTTGCCTGCCATCCCTGTCTGTGGTCATGTGGGTTTTTGTTTGTTTTTTTGTGCACGCTCGCTTTGAACTCAAGTGTCCATACACACTATTTATAGTAGTGATGGACTTAATTTTGCGTGCAGATTAGCTTTCCCTATAAACAGTGTCTCTCGCCATCAGGCGAACCCACTTCGACTTCAGAGGTACTTGTAATTTAGTCCCAAAGTCAAGGACGACAGGTCAACATTTTAGTCCAGCTGTACGGTGTAGGGGTTGAACCGCTTATCTCGGCATCAGCACAACGAATGTTTAAGAACACGCGTTCTTACCCATTCGACCATGCTGACCTGTGGCCGTGTGTTTGATTTCACTTCGAGACGAAGATTTATTTTTTTAAGTTGACATGGGTTTTCAGCTCAACTCAGTCTAAAACCTGAGTACCAGTAAATTTTCTAGAAAGTAGAGTCGACCGGCGTTACATTCGACAACATCACTCATCGAGTGTTGATTGCTCTATAAAATATGGGGCTGGCAATATGTACCCAATACGGCTCATGGCGTGAAAATTGGTCCTTGGCTGTTTAATATACGGCGGGAATTACTTTAGTGCGTGTTTGAAGATAACATAGCATAGTAGTTTGGAGTATTAGCAATGGCAGATCTCCAACAATTTAAGGAATTCGTAGGAGGATCCATGATAGATGGACGAAACAATACACCATTTACGACTATTTTTGGCACTATGTTTATCAGTGTTGTAACGTATATTTCTATTATTATATATTATGCAGACAGACAGACAGAGAACACACATCACGTATGGCAATTTATAGTTTGCTACTGATGTATAAATATTGCTATTTTCACATAATAAACTATAACGCATGCATTAATGATAGAAAAACAATAAGAGATATTTACACATGTCAGGTGTTGCCCGCGATAACGATGCTGACCATATTTTAAGACAGAACTAGGGCCTGATTGTTCGGCCTAAGAACTGAAACATGTTTGATATATAGCTCAAGAAGTTGGCATATTAGCGTAGCTGATAATGAGCTGCACTGATAATGTCTTTGGTATGGAAGAGCGACGCCTGCGTTCTCCGTCTCGCTAAGTGAGGAAAAGACTGCCTCCCCATATTCTTCCGTGCATCCCGGTCTACAAAGTGTGATGGCCCTATCACCGGGGTTCTCAACCTTTCTTGGTCCATGCACCCCTTCACCATATGTTCAGAATGTCATCCCCCCTTTCGTATTTCCTCCGTATAAATCCCCACCCCGCGCGCACATGCACACACACACACACACACACACACACACACAGTATACGTAAAAATGGAAGCTAAATTTAATAACGCATACTAGAACAAGATGATACAACATACTTGATAGAACAAGATGAAGAAGAAGATACTAGAACAAGTCTAGATGTCTACATAAAACGTGATTTGCGGGTCTACTTACGTTATAAAACGAATTTCAGAAGGGCGGGAAGTACAGAACCGTAAAGAATGGAGTGGAAAATATTATTATGTAATTGGTTCTTGTATTAACGCGATCTTGAAATAATCTGGGGGGGGGGGGGGGATTCCCCACCGGTTGAGAACCACTGGCCCAATCATATCACGAACCCATGGCGGGAAAACTGCTTCGGGACAAATTGTTATATAGCTCACGATAATTAAATCGCAACTTACTTCGGGCTGTCAGTCATATTCTAATCTTTATTTTTTTTATTTTGTGTGTATGTGTGTGTGTAGGTGGGTGGTTGGGTGGGTGGGTGGTGGGTGTGTGTGTGTGTGTGTGTGCGTACGTGCGTGCGTGCGTGCGTGTGCGCGCGCGAGCGTGTGTTTGTGTGTATGTGTGTGTGTGTGTGTGAGAGAGAGAGAGAGAGAGAGAGAGAGAGAGAGAGAGAGAGAGAGAGAGAGAGAGATTAGAACGCAGCAAACTTTGTGATCTGCCTTCTTCAAGGCCAGATACATGAAACGCTAGTTTGTGCGGATAAAAACTCAATTATATTAGGGAACAGGATTTCGTGTGACACTGGATCAATCATCATCATCATCTTCCACTTCTGCCGTCAAGCGTCGTGGGGAGGAATAATTTGCGTTCCAGCGCCCGGTGGACGGCACTGGATAGTGTCATTCCGTGTGGTTGTACAATGTCTCTGATGTCGTCAATCCATTTTCTTCTTGGACGTCCTCGTGGTCTCGTCGCAGATGATCTTTGATGTAAGGCCAGTGATGGTAGTTGCTGATGTTGCATTCTAACAACATGGCCAAACCACTTGATCTTCTGTCTTTCAATAAATGTGGCACAAGGTGTTGATCCCACAGTCTGTCTGATAGTAACATTTCTTACTCGGTCTCGGATTGTTAAGTTGGCAGCTCTCCTCAGGCATCTCATTTCGCAGGTGTTGATTTTGCGAAGGTGTAATTTGGATAAAGTCCAGGTTTGAGATTGGTAGCATAGGGTTGGTGTGAATATGCTGTTTATTATCTGTCGTTTTGCGGACATGGGTATGTTTGGATGTTTCAGTAAGGGTGATAGTTGATATGTAAGTGCACTAGCTTTTTGACATCTGATTTCAATTTCTCTGTCCAATCTGCCATCTTCTGTGATCATACTTCCAAGGTATTTGAATTCTTTAACTTGTTTCAGAGGTGTGTTATTTATCTGTATACTTAGTGGGCCTGGCGATCTGCTAACTTGCATTACTTCGGTTTTGGCTGTGTTTATACTCATATTGTATCTGCTGCAGGTTGAACTCAGATTAGTAATATGATTTTGTAGTCTGCCCTCGTCGCTGTAAAACAGGCACTGATCATCTGCAAATAGAAGTTCATTTATTCCCTGTGGGTCAGTTGTTTCATCTGGAGTAAAGAGTTCTAAATTTTCTGAATCTGGTCTGTCGAGACTTGCTTCTTTGGAAATTCTGTCCATGTAGATATTGAATAGCAGGGGAGAGAGCACACATCCCTGCCTCACTCCTGTATTGACTGTGAACATATCTGATATACCTTCCTGTGTTCTTACTGCACTTTGGCTCGAGTGGTACATGGCTATGATGTTTTCTAGCAGTTGCCCTTCTATCCCATAGTCTTCAAGAATGGTCCATAATTTGTATCTGTCTACTCTATCAAAAGCCTTTTCCTGATCTACAAACACAATATTTTTCTGGTCACTATATTCAATAGTTTTTTCACAAATTTGTCTAAGTGTAAATAATGCATCAGTGCAACTTTTACCTTTCCGAAAACCGAATTGTGCTTTGCTTAACTGTTGTTCAACTATTGGTCTAGCTCTTTGTTCCAAAAGTTTTGCATACATTTTCCCTATATGGCTCAGGAGTGATATACCTCTGTATGTTTCGCACTCTCTCATATTGCCTTTCTTTTTCCATTACAATGGCACCTTTCCGTCTTGACAGACGATAGTTTGGTACATTGTGCTTTAAAAAGGCTTAATAACTACGATCCATGGCGGTGGCGAGTGTGGCTGGTAAGGCCAATTCTTGCTGCAAATGTTTGCCCACAGTAGGTGCATGTGAAAACATGGTCACTTCCACCATTTTGCATCATCTTACGTCTCTCACGCTCTGTGTGTGCTTTATCTGCAATCATTTTCTCCTTTGTCTTTATTCCGTTTCTGATAGTTGCCCTCCATGCAACACGTTCAGCGGCGACGTGCTCCCAATGTGCATTATCAATGCCTGTATCAATCATGTCCCGCTTACACACATCTTTGTATCGTAGTAGAGGCCGACCCTGAGATCTCCTACCCGTCTGTAATTCACCAAAAAAGATGTCCTTTGGTATTCTACCATCATCCATCCTCCTAACGTGTCCTATCCATCTAAGTCTACGAAGACTGAGCATGGAATACACCGTCACACAACCTGATCTTTCCAATACTTCAGTATTTGTGATTTTGTCTTGCCACTTAATACCAAGTATTCTTCGCAGACACCGCATATGAAAGCTGTTTAAACGTTTCTCTTGGCGTGAGTAAGTTGTCCAGGTTTCACTGCCATAAAGAAGAGTACTAAGGACACAGGCTTGGTAGACGAGGACTTTTGTTTTGGCAGTAAGCTTCCTGTTCTCCCAGACTCTTTTTGCTAACATGTTCATTGTTGTTGCTGCCTTGCCAATCCTGATGTTGATTTCCTGATCGAGGGATAATTTGCTATTTACCTCTGATCCTAGATATGTAAAATGGTCTACTATCTCCAGTTCGGCGTCGTCAATAAAGATTGATGGTACACCATGTGCACCTTGTGACATAATCTGTGTCTTCTTTTTGTTAATTGTTAAACCAAATTCAGAACAAGCATTGGAGAATGCAGATAGTAGATGTTGTAATTCTTCCTCAGAGTGGGTCGTAATCGCAGCATCATCCGCAAAAAGCAACTCTCTGATTAGTACCCTGCTAATTTTGGTCTTGGCCTTCAATCTCTGAGCATTATAGAGGCCACCATCTGAGCGTGAGTGAATGTATATACCATCATCCTGATCACGAAAGGCATATTTCAGTAGAAGTGAAAAGTATATCCCAAAGAGGGTGGGGGCTAGCACACAGCCTTGCTTAACTCCACTCTTGATTTCAAACTCTTCTGAAGTTGAGCCATCAAACTTGATTATACCCTTCATGCCTGTGTGGAACGATTCCACAATGGACAGAAGAGTTGGTGGGCAGCCAATCTTCTTTAGTGCTTTGAACAGACCCTCACGACTGACCAAATCGAATGCCTTTGTGAGGTCGATGAAGGCAATAAACAGTGGCTGATTTTGTTCCCGGCATTTTTCTTGCATCTGTCGCAATGAGAATATCATATCAATGGTAGACCGGTTCTGACGGAAGCCACACTGTGATTCGGGGTAGACTTGATCTCCCAGGACTTGAAGTCTGTGCAGGACAATTCTGGCAAATACTTTCCCAACAATACACAGAAGTGAGATACCCCTATAGTTGTTACAGTCGCTCCGATCTCCCTTGTTCTTGTACAGCGTTATGATGTTTGAATCTTTGAAATCCTGTGGGACTTGTCCTTCTCGCCAGCATAGCTCTATTAGCTGGTGGATCTGTAGAGCGAGTGTGTCTTGCCCACTCCTGATCACCTCTATTGGAATCCCATCCTTACCTGGAGCCTTGCCAGATGCAAGCTCATTTATAGCACACTTAACTTCTGTTATGGTGGGAAGTGTGTCCAGGTGGTCAAGAGTTGGCAGGGCCTCTATGGCGTTGAGGGCATCATCCGCTAGCTTGGTCTCACTTGAGTAAAGCTCTAAATAGTGCTCGAACCCATCTATTCCATCTGCTGTTTCTTATCAGTGATGATTTCTCCAGTCAAGGTTTTCAGCGGTGCACTTCTTTTGATCATTGGACCACAGGCTTTCTTTATCCCTTCATACATGCTTCTGATGTTTCCCTTATCACTTGCGATTTGAATGGACTCACATAACTTGATCCAATAGTCATTCGCACACTGCCTGGCAGCCTTTTGTACATCCTTCCTTGCTTGCTTCAGCTCACTTAGAGTGTTACGTGTTGGTCTTTCCTTGTTTCTTAAGAGAGCTTTCTTCTTCTTATCAATAAAGGGCTGCAGAGTCTCGCTGTTTGCCGCAAACCAGTCCTGCCTCTTATGATCCACAGTGCCGTAAACCCCTACCGCTGTTTTATAAATAGTTTCCTTAAGTTTACTCCATTTATCATTTACTATACAATTTTCTGATGTATCATTGAAAGCGTCTTCAAGTTGCTGTTGAAATTCAAAGCACTTTCCAGGATCGTGAGTGTTAGTAATATTAATCCTGGGGCTAGACTTGTGTTTAGCTGTGTAGATTCTCTTTGGTCTCAGTCTAACCCTTGCAACAACCAAAGAATGATCTGTATCACAGTCAGCACTGTGGTAACTTCGAGTTAATGATGTATGGTTCAGATGTTGTCTCCGTGTGATAATGAAGTCCAGCTGATGCCAATGGCCGGATCTTGGATGTTTCCATGTGACCTTATGCATCTCTTTTGTTTTAAAAAAGGAGTTTGTAATACATAGGTCATTTCTAGTGCAATGCTCCAGCAGCCTTTGCCCATTATCATTCATGCGACCGATGTTGTATTTTCCAAGGCACACTGGCCATGAACTCGAGTCCTTGCCCACACGAGCATTGAAATCACCGAGCATATAAATGTAGTCGGATTTTGGAACTGCCTTGATCGCAGAGTCTAGCTGCTCATAGAACGTATCCTTCACATCATCAGAGGAAGCGAGTGTCGGTGCATATGCAGTGAGAATGGTGGCAAATCCACAAGAGGTTGCCAAGCGCAGTGATAATAATCTTTCATTACCTCCAGCTGGGATATCAATCATTCCCAGTAGCGAATTCTTCACTGCAAAGCCCACACCATGTTGCCTTTTTTCTGCCTGCCCTCCTCCCTTCCAAAAAAAGGTGTAATTGTTTTCCCTGAGTGACCCTTCCTCAGCGAGGCGAGTCTCCTGCATGCCAGCAATATCAATGTTAAGACGATTGAATTCAGCATCAATCACAGCCGTTTTTCTCACATCGTCAATATTTGTCAAGTCAGTGGAAAATCCTGGACACATGGTTCTCACTGTTCCAGGTTGCAAGCCGTAGCTTGAGGTTTCTATTCTTTTTATTAGTACCTGGTGCATTGGTTTTACAGCCTGCGATTCAGATTTTGTCCTAGCCCCAAGCACCCATTGAAGCAGGCAGGCTGTGGCGGATCAGCACCCAATTGGCTGGGGGCTGCCCAGCTTGAGGCGGGCGGTAGCTGATCAGTGACACCTGTAGGTGTCTCCCACCGTCAGAGGCAACGCGTGGCGCCCCATGTCTACGCCAACTGACAAGGACTTATAACCCGTAACAGTTGCCTCTCGCTTTGATTCCGAGACCGGTTAAGACCAGGGATGGTGTTAATGCCTCTCCATAGCACAAAGCCTGGGCTAAAATATAGAGATCCATGTGTTGCCCATGCAGCATGATCCCTCTCTCGGCCTGCCTAGTTCACTCCAGAGGAAAGGTAACACCCTATACATCTGGAACAAGACAAGCTGCAGAAGCTGCCGGATCAGCAAAGCAATGCTCTAACTGTCCGCCTGTCGGAGCTTCGATCCTAGACCAGCTGCCAACCAAGGCTTAGGGCCTGGTCTGCCCTGCCATGACTATTTTGTCTTTGCGTTGCATTTCCTCGCACCAGGATAAGGCTAGTACCCTCCCAATTGCGCTCTTCCGCCCGAAGCCGTTGGCACAATGTGGGGTGTCGGGTTTGGTAAGCGCCGCCCAACATTCGGCGATGACAGAGAGCAGGTAGTACCGTCTACTGTCATACGGTAGCTCAGTCATATCTGACTAAGACCTGACTTACTCTTTTTCCATATTGGTAATATTATTGCCTGTTGCCAATCATCTGGGACTTTTCTTTCTTCCCATGCTATATTAAAAAGTCTTGTTAGCCATTTAACTCCTGTTTCCCCACATGCCTGAATAGCTTCTGTGGTTATTCCATCTGGACCTGGTGATTTGTTTTTAGGATTCTGTATAACTGTTTTGACTTCTTTTTTTTAATTTTTTGTTGCGTATCCCTTACGGGACGTTGCAGTCAACACCAGCATTTTCAGCTGCTGTTGATGTACTAGGCAAGTGTTACGTTCAGTAGTTTGCCATTGCTTTCTGAACGACCGGTCTCTATACCTTTTTCGAAAATACGAGCACCGCCGTGTTTCGAACCCGGGTATACGGGCTCACAAACCGCGTTCGGAAGCCCTTCAGCCACAGAGGCAGGTATGAAATTTGGTTCTTGCTGTCCCTGGCGTTTAGGCACAAAAGTGAGGTTTCCTATGTTATATGTGGGGTTAAGTAGTTCTTGAAAGTATTCTGCCCACCTTGCTAGTCTTTGTTGTGGATTAAATATTGGCATACCTCTTTTGCTGTTTATGATGGTGGTTGGGTTGTAACATGCATCTCTGTTTCTCATTGTGGTGACACGTTTATAAAATTCTCTTGGGCAGTCTTTGCTAAGGGTCGCCATCTGTTCACCGTATATTCTCCAGGATTCATCTTTAGATGCTCTAATTGTTCGTTTGGCATTACGTCGTGCTATTCTATAAGTAATATAGTCCTGTTCAGATTTAGTTGTGATCCACTTTTTGAATGCTACCTTCTTTTTGAATATGCTATCTTTAACTTCGTTGTTCCACGAGGCTGTTCTTAATCTTTTGTCCTGCCCTACTTTCTTTGTTCCACATTTATTTTTCAGTGTGTCGAGCATGGCAGCCTTGAAACATGTCCAGTCCTTATCTACGCTTGAGTGGTCATCAGGGATGTTCTTATGTAGGTTTTGGATTTCTTGATTGTATTCGTCTTTTACCGTATTTTCCTGCAGCCTCCTATAATTGATGACATGTTTTGTTACCTCTTTGTTTCTTATTTTCCTGTGTGGTGAAATCTTTTTTATTATGACTGGCTTGTGATCAGTATCAACATCTGTATTTGGGAGTGCTCTTGAATCTAATAGTAGCCTTCTGTCTGATTTCCTAATTAGAATAAAGTCAATTTGGGATGCTTGGTTTGTGTCATTCCATTTATACCAGGTTTTGGTGTGGCTACGACGATGTTGAAAAAAACTATTTGTTATTATTAGTCCATGTTCCGAACATATGTTGAGTAGATGTTGACCATTGCTGTTACAATCAGTCTCTGTGTCGCTGAATGGCCCCATGCAATCCTCCCACGGTGTTCTTCGTGTGCCTATTCGTCCGTTAAAATCACCCATCACAACTAGTTCATCTGTCTCCTTGACATTATTTAACGTGTCTGCAAGTTTATCAAAATATTCGTCTTTGTCTTCGTCGCTGTAAGTGTCATTACATGGGGCGTATGTTTGTATAAATGTTGTTCTATTTCCTTCTTTGATCTGTACTAGTATTATCCTTTCTGATATAAATTTAGTGTTGATAATGGCTTTCGCTTTGTCTGGATGCAACAAAAAACCCACTCCATGTTTAGCTGTAGCTCGCTGGTCGACGCCACTCCATATAAGGACGTAACCTTCATGTGTTTGTTTCGTGTTTTGCCCCTTTTTCCTAGTGTCTGCGAGTCCTAATAATTGAATATTTGATTGTTTCATAAACTCTACGAAATAACAACACCAAATATAACACAGTGATAACGCGTAAAAAGAAGATTAATAAGGGCCAGAATGGTGCCTGGAAGGCCAAGGCAGAGCTGCATCAAGCACGCTTGCCTGCCGGCTTAGTTGCCATAGGTTCGAATTCACATCGGAGCGGATTTTCGAAATTAACCTGGGCTCCCAGGCTGACCCAGCCTAAAGTTTGTTCCTTGTAATGTTTTGGGAAGTAAAGGCGGCAGCCTTCGTGGTGTTGGCCACTTCACCCCTCAAGAGCCTATTGGTCAATTAAAAAATAATGGGATAACACCATAAACGTATATGCCAATGTCTGTAAAAGGTTCCTTTACTTAGATCCAGATTATGTCTAGGAATATTGGGTGTTTACACTCACGTGTGAATACTGAGAACAGCTTGGAGATATCGATGTTAGTAGTGCAATTAGAGAGGTTAGTTGTAAGAGGATCCCGATAGAACTGCTCTAAAATGATCCCGATAGAACTGCTCTAAAAGGATCCCGATAGAACTGCTCTAAAAGGATCCCGATAGAACTGCTCTATAAGGATTCCGATAGAACTGCTCTAAAAGGATCCCGATAGAACTGCTCTATAAGGATCCCGATAGAACTGCTCTAAAAGGATCCCGATAGCACTGCTCTAACGAGCTGTTGAGCTAGTTGTTTTGGGAATGTTCTAGGTGGAGACTATTCTAAATATTTTGTGAAATTTAGAGAAAGGGGAAATTAAGCACGGACGTGAACACAAATAAAGTCAACAGTGAAATCAGTTATCAGTTATCAGTTGGAATATCGTCATTTCACTCCGGACAGGTCCATAGGTGCTCAGATTCTCTTCCCCCCCCCCCCCCCCAGCATATGCATCAGCGTCCAGTGGCTAATAGTGCCAGTTCTGTGTTGGTTGGCGAGGCCCCTCGTTTTCCCGATGTACCTCTCGTGTCTGACCGTGCCAATTCTTATTCCCGAGTCTCTCATCCTGGACAACGATGTAGATTCACTGACGTCAAAGTCCTCTGTTCTCGACATCTCTTTAAGGATGTTAATAACATCGGCGCGATCCATGGACTGGCCATCAGTGAAATATTTGGCAAGGTACATAACAACAAAATAAGCACGCGAACCTCTTGTTACGTAAATGGAAAGGGCAAGGGGAAATCACGACATTAATTTCTTAATAAGCTTATACAGACGAAGATTTGTCGAGATTTCTAATATATCAATACAGTGTTTTTATTTTATTTTTTATTAAAGGATCCTTTTCACCTTGAGTTGAATTGAGTATATGATACTATCTTTGTATTTTTCGGCACTCGATGTCTGATGTGGTCAGTATCATGTTTGTGGCATTTATTTCCAAGACTATTTCCTAGTACTCATTGTAGGCTCGGTCGACCTTTTATATCAACAGAGTGAAATAAAAAAAATAAAATCATAATCTTGAACATTCTATGGTGACTTCTCGGGCAAACGACCTTAATTATGCAGTCTTTATCTAAGCCGCCCAGACACCCGCCAGCAGTAACAATAAGTGTCGTAACGCTGGTGATTCTTTAAGAATAAGTTTACGGGTGATCATGAAGCTTGTTTTACGGACACGATAACGGGGGTTTTCTGCTGCGGAGCTTTTATGGGAGTCTGAATAAATACGCAAAGTATGGCATCGGTGGAAACGTTTGCCTGTATCAGTGTGTGTGAGCGTGCGTGCGAGCGAGCGTGCGTGCGTGCGTGCGTGCGTGTGTGTGTGTGTGTGTATGTTTTGTTTTTTTGTGTTTTTTTTTGGGGCTTTTTTCATCCGTCGAGTTTTTAAATCATTTTCAGTCATGTTTTGTGTCTTTATTTGGACTTCTAGTTTAAAGCCGGAGTGACACGCTCAGCAACAACAAAGATCACACTAGTCTTCAGACGTAAACAATTGAAAACAGCGAGTTTCGAAATCAAAAGCAAACTCTTAGACACGTAGCTACGGGGTGTATAACTGGTTGAAGCGGGCGCGTTGGTGTAGTTGTTAGGACGGTACGCCGACAAATGTAAGAACGCTATCGAACGATGCTTCGATGTCAGCTCCCGATTGTCGCTGCGGGAGATTAAGACTGACGAGCCTATATCTCCGATTGTCGCTGCGGGAGATTAAGACTGACGAGCCTATATCTCCGATTGTCGCTGCGGGAGATTAAGACTGACGAGCCTATATCTCCGATTGTCGCTGCGGGAGATTAAGACTGACGAGCCTATATCTCCGATTGTCGCTGCGGGAGATTAAGACTGACGAGCCTATATCTCCGATTGTCGCTGCGGGAGATTAAGACTGACGAGACTATATCTCCGATTGTCGCTGCGGGAGATTAAGACTGACGAGCCTATATCTCCGATTGTCGCTGCGGGAGATTAAGACTGACGAGCCTATATCTCCGATTGTCGCTGCGGGAGATTAAGACTGACGAGCCTATATCTCCGTATATTCAGGTCTACAACATTTGCTGGCCTTAACAATTCGCATACCTAGAGCAGATTTTTTCAATGAGACTTTTGTTTTAGAACCGATTGAGAAAGTTGATACAGCCCTAGTAGAATATACACCTTTATATGCATGAAGGAGACAATCTGGTTGAGAAAGTTGATACAGCCCTAGTAGAATATGCACCTTTATATGCATGAAGGAGACAATCTGGTTGAGAAAGTTGATACATTCCTAGTAGAATATGCACCTTTATATGCATGAAGGAGACAATCTGGTTGAGAAAGTTGATACAGCCCTAGTAGAATATGCACTTTTATATGCATGAAGGAGACAATCTGGTTGAGAAAGTTGATACAGCCCTAGTAGAATATGCACCTTTATATGCACGAAGGAGACAATCTGGTTGAGAAAGTTGATACATTCCTAGTAGAATATGCACCTTTATATGCATGAAGGAGACAATCTGGTTGAGAAAGTCGATACAGCCCTAGTAGAATATGCACTTTTATATGCATGAAGGAGACAATCTGGTTGAGAAAGTTGATACAGCCGTAGTAGAATATGCACTTTTATATGCATGAAGGAGACAATCTGGTTGAGAAAGCTGATACATTCCTAGTAGAATATGCACTTTTATATGCATGAAGGAGACAATCTGGTTGAGAAAGCTGATACATTCCTAGTAGAATATGCACTTTTATATGCACGAAGGAGACAATCTGGAGTTTATTTTCTTACTTGTTGAGCACGTGTGTTTTTACATGAGCA